>CAWWDY010000420.1:0-69458 GCA_963942605.1 Poecilus cupreus
TAAATACTTGAAAACAGCATTTTGTATGTTTTTGCAAGCTGAAAACAGCTATTTTATCTTGATTTTGCAAACATAAGCCAATACACACGACATATATATGAATATGACAGTTTAAATACTTGAAAACGGTGTTTTGTATGCTTTTGCATGCTTAAAACTGCATTTTTATCTTGCTTTCACCAACATTAGCTATTATACACGACAGAAACATGAATATGACAGTTTAAATACTTGAAAACAACATTTTGTATGTTTTTGCAAGCTTATAACAGCTATTTTATCTTGATTTTGCAAACATAAGCCATTACACACGACATATACATGAATATGAAAGTTTAAATAATTGAAAACGGTGTTTTGTATGCTTTTGCATGTTTGAAACAGCATTTTTATCTTGCTTTAACCAACATTAGCTATTATACACGACAGAAACATGAATATGACAGTTTAAATACTTAAAAACGGTGTTTTGTATGCTTTTGCATGCTTAAAACAGCATTTTTATCTTGCTTTCACCAACATTAGCTATTATACACGACAGAAACATAAATATGACAGTTTAAATACTTGAAAACAGCATTTTGTATGTATTTGCAAGCAGAAAACAGCTATTCTATCTTCATTTTGTAAACATAATCCATTACACACGACATATACATGAATATGACAGTTTAAATACTTGAAAACGGTGTTTTGTATGCTTTCGCATGCTTAAAACAGCATTTTTATCTTGCTTTCACCAACATTAGCTATTATACACGACAGAAACATGAATATGACAGTTTAAATATTTGAAAACAGCATTTTGTATGTTTTTGCAAGCTGAAAACAGCTATTTTATCTTGATTTTGCAAACATAAGCCATTACACACGACATATACATGAATATGACAGTTTAAATACTTGAAAACTGTGTTTTGTATGCTTTTGCATGCTTAAAACAGCATTTTTATCTTGCTTTCACCAACATTAGCTATTATACACGACAGAAATTTGCAAACATATGCCATTACACACGACATAAACATGAATATGACAGTTAAATACTTGAAAACGGTGTTTTGTATGCTTTTGCATGCTTAAAACAGCATTTTTTTCTTGCTTTCACCAACATTAGCTATTATACACGACAGAAACATGAATATGACAGTTTAAATATTTGAAAACAGCATTTTGTATGTTTTTGCAAACTGAAAACAGCTATTTTATCTTGATTTTGCAAACATAAGCCATTACACGCGACATATACATGAATATGACAGTTTAAATACTTGAAAACGGTGTTTTGTATGCTTTTGCATGTTTAAAACAGCATTTTTATCTTGCTTTCACCAACATTAGCTATTATACACGACAGAAACATGAATATGACAGTTTAAATACTTGAAAACAGTATTTCGTATGTTTTTGCAAGCTGAAAACAGCTATTTTATCTTGATTTTGCAAACATAAACCATTACACACGACATATACATGAATATGACAGTTTAAATACCTGAAAACAGCATTTTGTAAGTTTTTGCAAGCTGAAAACAGCTATTTTATCTTGATTTTGCAAACATAAGCCATTACACACGACATATATATGAATATGACAGTTTAAATACTTAAAAACGGTGTTTTGTATGCTTTCGCATGCTTAAAACAGCATTTTTATCTTGCTTTCACCAACATTAGCTATTATACACGACAGAAACATGAATATGACAGTTTAAATACTTGAAAACGGTGTTTTGTATGCTTTTGCATGCCTAAAACAGCATTTTTATCTTGCTTTCACCAACAGTAGCTATTATACACGACAGAAACATGAATATGACAGTTTAAATACTTGAAAACAGCATTTTGTATGTTTTTGCAAGCTGAAAACAGCTATTTTATCTTGATTTTGCAAACATAAGCCATTACACACGACATATACATGAATATGACAGTTTAAATACTTGAAAACGGTGTTTTGTATGCTTATGCATGCTTAAAACAGCATTTTTATGTTGCTTCCACCAACATTAGCTATTATATACGACAGAAACATGAATAGGATAGTTTAAATACTTGAAAACAGCATTTTGTATGTTTTTGCAAGCTTAAAACAGCATTTTTATCTTGCTTTCACCAACATTAGCTATTATACATGACAGAAACATGAATATAACAGTTTATATACTTGAAAACGGTGTTTTGTATGCTTTTGTATGCAAAAAACAGCATTTTTATCTTGTTTTCACCAACATTAGCTATTATGCACGGCAGAAATTTGCAATCATAAGCCATTACACACGAGATATACATGAATTCGACAGTTAAAATACTTGAAAACGGTGTTTTGTATGCTTTTGCATGCTTAAAACAGCATTTTTATCTTGCTTTCACCAACATTAGCTATTATACACGACAGAAACATGAATATGACAGTTTAAATATTTGAAAACAGCATTTTGTATGTTTTTGCAAGCTGAAAACAGCTATTTTATCTTGATTTTGCAAACATAAGCCATTACACACGACATATACATGAATATGACAGTTTAAATACTTGAAAACGGTGTTTTGTATGCTTTTGCATGCTTAAAACAGCATTTTTATCTTGCTTTCACCAACATTAGCTATTATACACGACAGAAACATGAATATGACAGTTTAAATACTTGAAAACGGTGTTTTGTATGCTTTTGCATGCTTAAAACAGCATTTTTATCTTGCTTTTACCAACATTAGCTATTATACACGGCAGAAACATGAATATGACAGTTTAAATACTTTAAAACAGCATTTTGTATGTTTTTGCAAGCTGAAAACAGCTATTTTATCTTGATTTTGCAAACATAAGCCATTACACACGACATATATATGAATATGACAGTTTAAATACTTGAAAACTGTGTTTTGTATGCTTTTGCATGCTTAAAACTGCATTTTTATCTTGCTTTCACCAACATTAGCTATTATACACGACAGAAACATGAATATGACAGTTTAAATACTTGAAAACAACATTTTGTATGTTTTTGCAAGCTTATAACAGCTATTTTATCTTGATTTTGCAAACATAAGCCATTACACACGACATATACATGAATATGAAAGTTTAAATAATTGAAAACGGTGTTTTGTATGCTTTTGCATGTTTGAAACAGCATTTTTATCTTGCTTTCACCAACATTAGCTATTATACACGACAGAAACATGAATATGACAGTTTAAATACTTAAAAACGGTGTTTTGTATACTTTTGCATGCTTAAAACAGCATTTTTATCTTGCTTTCACCAACATTAGCTATTATACACGACAGAAACATAAATATGACAGTTTAAATACTTGAAAACAGCATTTTGTATGTATTTGCAAGCAGAAAACAGCTATTTTATCTTCATTTTGTAAACATAATCCATTACACACGACATATACATGAATATGACAGTTTAAATACTTGAAAACGGTGTTTTGTATGCTTTCGCATGCTTAAAACAGCATTTTTATCTTGCTTTCACCAACATTAGCTATTATACACGACAGAAACATGAATATGACAGTTTAAATATTTGAAAACAGCATTTTGTATGTTTTTGCAAGCTGAAAACAGCTATTTTATCTTGATTTTGCAAACATAAGCCATTACACACGACATATACATGAATATGACAGTTTAAATACTTGAAAACTGTGTTTTGTATGCTTTTGCATGCTTAAAACAGCATTTTTATCTTGCTTTCACCAACATTAGCTATTATACACGACAGAAATTTGCAAACATATGCCATTACACACGACATAAACATGAATATGACAGTTAAATACTTGAAAACGGTGTTTTGTATGCTTTTGCATGCTTAAAACAGCATTTTTTTCTTGCTTTCACCAACATTAGCTATTATACACGACAGAAACATGAATATGACAGTTTAAATATTTGAAAACAGCATTTTGTATGTTTTTGCAAACTGAAAACAGCTATTTTATCTTGATTTTGCAAACATAAGCCATTACACGCGACATATACATGAATATGACAGTTTAAATACTTGAAAACGGTGTTTTGTATGCTTTTGCATGTTTAAAACAGCATTTTTATCTTGCTTTCACCAACATTAGCTATTATACACGACAGAAACATGAATATGACAGTTTAAATACTTGAAAACAGTATTTCGTATGTTTTTGCAAGCTGAAAACAGCTATTTTATCTTGATTTTGCAAACATAAACCATTACACACGACATATACATGAATATGACAGTTTAAATACCTGAAAACAGCATTTTGTAAGTTTTTGCAAGCTGAAAACAGCTATTTTATCTTGATTTTGCAAACATAAGCCATTACACACGACATATATATGAATATGACAGTTTAAATACTTGAAAACGGTGTTTTGTATGCTTTCGCATGCTTAAAACAGCATTTTTATCTTGCTTTCACCAACATTAGCTATTATACACGACAGAAACATGAATATGACAGTTTAAATACTTGAAAACGGTGTTTTGTATGCTTTTGCATGCTTAAAACAGCATTTTTATCTTGCTTTCACCAACATTAGCTATTATACACGACAGAAACATGAATATGACAGTTTAAATACTTGAAAACAGCATTTTGTATGTTTTTGCAAGCTGAAAACAGCTATTTTATCTTGATTTTGCAAACATAAGCCATTACACACGACATATACATGAATATGACAGTTTAAATACTTGAAAACGGTGTTTTGTATGCTTATGCATGCTTAAAACAGCATTTTTATCTTGCTTCCACCAACATTAGCTATTATATACGACAGAAACATGAATAGGATAGTTTAAATACTTGAAAACAGCATTTTGTATGTTTTTGCAAGCTTAAAACAGCATTTTTATCTTGCTTTCACCAACATTAACTATTATACATGACAGAAACATGAATATAATAGTTTATATACTTGAAAACGGTGTTTTGTATGCTTTTGTATGCAAAAAACAGCATTTTTATCTTGTTTTCACCAACATTAGCTATTATGCACGGCAGAAATTTGCAAACATAAGCCATTACACAAGAAAAACGAATTAGTGAATTGTAGTTGGGTTGTGACGTTCTGTGACGTTCTGCATATTTTTAGTTAAATTCAAGGGTTTAAGTGAGCCAAATATTGTCCAAAGTGACATATCTTTTTCGTACAGCCGTAGCTATATTATTGTGTAGTTTTTTTTCACAACAGTGTTGTTTTTAGACGGTTTTAGATCAGTTTTCAATCAAATGTGACAGAAGTCGACCTCAGTGATTTTCTCTGTATTCTATCGTGTTGAAGCGTGTTTCTTGAACTTACCAAAATTACTTGAACATCAAAATCAAACTATTGACATTTTTTTTTCAAACATCAACTTTACGTGCAGGTAATTCTGGTCACAAACCTAGAGGCGTATTTTAGTATGGCAGAATCTGATATTTCCAATACTCAACTTCTCAATCTTTTCAACGATAAACTTGATGAAAAACTAAATTTCGTGGTTGATGCCATAAAGAAGGACTTTAATTGTAAATTCGACAGCTTATCAACAATCGTACAAGACCAAACCAAAGAAGTGGAAGATCTTAAACTTAAATATGCTTCACTTCAAAGCAATTTTCAATCACTACAAAAAGAGCTAAAACGTAACAACTTGATAATTTACGGGGTCGAGGAAGATCACAGCGAAAATCTTCAGTCAAAACTACAAAACATATTAGAAAATAAATTATCAATTAATATCTTAGAACAACACATAGATACCTGTAAACGACTGGGAAAATTCACGCATAACAAAATACGTCCTATCTTAATACGTTTTATTAACAATGCTACAAAAAAATTAATTAAGAAAAATGCATACAAACTAAAAAATTCACCATTAGCTATTTCTGATGATCTAACAATTGAAGAAAGAGAACGAAGTAAAGCCATATCTAATATTAGGAAACAAGAAATAGCTAAAGGAAACACAGTAACTTTTCATAAAGGTGGCCTTAAAATTAATAATAAACATTATACATACGAAGATCTACGCCTTTATCAACATCTTTCATTTACCAATCAGTCGAATGTTGAAGAATCTGGCGACGATATTCCTCTTATCATCCCTATTGAAGAAGTTGTCACAGAGCTGAATAACCCACCTAGTACAGTGAGTAAAACTACTGTGGAAGCGCGTTCCGATTCAAAAAAAAACAACTCCTTCACGAAAATTCAATAATGCTACTCACTCATCTTCATCAACTGCCAAGGAACAACCTGCTCTAATAAACACTAATAGAAACAAGTATAACTTTCGTAAAAACAGCAATTGTTGAGGAGCAACAGACATCTGACACTATTCAAATTTTCTATACAAATGTTCAAGGAATCCGAAACAAACAACTCTTACTAGAATCAACTCTTATCTCCAATGGAATTCTTCCTGAAGTTATTCTTATGAATGAACATTGGCTAAAAGCAGAAGAATTAGACACCCTAAACATCCAACACTATCGAATTGCATCTGCTTTTTGTAGAAGTAATTTTGAACGTGGTGGCACATGTATACTAACCAAGAACAATTTGCAATTTGTGAATATTGCCGACCATAATAATTTACTTGTAGAGAAACACTTTGAATTCTCCCTAGCTAAAGTAATTAATATTAAAAAAACCGCTACTTTTTTGGTTCTGTACCGGTCACCAAGTGGTGACATAAATATCTTTCTCCAAAATCTCGAACTGCTGTTAACTAGCTTATGTACAAGAAATTCATTGGTTTTCATTTGTGGTGATTTTAACGTAAAATTTCTTAGCGACTCTACAGACAAAATGAGGCTGAACTCCATTTTTAACTCTTTCGATCTAAAAGTTAACATCAATGAACCAACTCGCATCACATCCATATCGTCATCATGCATTGATAACTTCATAACATCTATGGACATCCAGGCTTCGTTTAAAATTTTTAGCAGCGGTCTATCGGACCATGAATCCCTCATCTGTGAGACTGCGATTTCACTATCTAACGAACCTAAAAACAAATACACACTTAAAAGAATCTTCTCAGCGAAAAATCATGCAAATTTCTCAGTATCACTTCAACAACATACCTGGCAAAATGTTCTTCAGGAGGCAGATGTTAACAACAGTCTGGCGCTGTTCTACAATAATTTCAAGTCCTCCTATGAAGTTTCATACCCACTTAAAAAGGTTAAAAACGTCATTTCCACAACTTGGATCACCAAGGGCATCCGCATATCATGTCGAAAGAAACAAAAACTCCGTCGCAGACTATGCCATGGTGACTCGCCTGATCTTCGGTCATATTATAAAAAGTATTGTGTCATCCTCAATAGTGTCATCAAACTTGCTAAAAAGAAAAGTCTGTCTAATACCATCAGGATGTCAAATAACAAGACTAAATCTACTTGGAGCATCGTCAAGAGCCTAACCGGGAAAAGTATTGCTCATACTCCGTTTCCTGGTGACCCAGTAACAGCTGCCAATGACTTCAATCAGCATTTTTTATCCTCAAATGAAGTACCACCCTGTGATTACATTCCACCGAGCTCGTGTCTACCACATTCATTATTTTTCAGTCCAATCACCGAGGATGAAACGTTATCTGCAATAATAAGCCTCAAAAATACGTACTCTAGTGGCGCAGATGAAATTCCGTGCGCAGTAATAAAAACCTGTGCGCAACAGATCACAACGCCACTAACGTATATTTTCAATCTTTCTCTATCTACGGGCGTATTTCCAGATTTATTTAAACAAACAATTGTGTCACCCATACACAAAAAAGGTGATTTTTGTAAAATAGAGAATTACAGGCCCATATCACTGCTCAGCAATTTTTCAAAAATTTTAGAACGTCTAGTTTATAACAGACTTATAAACTTTCTCAACAAGCACGATATCGTAACTTCGCATCAATACGGCTTTCTTAAAAACAAATCCACAACTAGTGCAGTGTCTGAGCTTGTTAACCATCTAATCAGTGAATTAGACAAAGGTTTAAGTGTTTTTTGCATTTCAAGTGATTTCTCCAAGGCTTTTGATAGTGTTTCTCACTCCGTACTACTACAAAAACTTGAACAGTATGGGGTACGTGGTATAGCATTCTCGTGGTTCAACTCGTACCTTACAAACAGGACACAATCAGTTAAGTTAATGGGAAGTACTACCAACATCATTCCAACTTACTCCGAGTGGGGCCCCGTTTTGCGTGGAATTCCTCAAGGGTCTGTCCTGGCCCCCCTACTATTTGTTTTATATGTGAATGACTTGCCAAGTGCAGTGCGGAACTCTCACTGTGTCCTGTATGCGGACGACGCTTACTTTTTGACGTCTTGCAACAAACTAGACTTTGATGAAACTTTACTAAAAAACGTGGTCACCGATATCCTACAATGGTGTGATAAAAACAGTTTAAATCTAAATATTGATAAAACAAATTATACTCAGTTTTACCTTAATGCTTCTAGTCGTA
This sequence comes from Poecilus cupreus, assembly GCA_963942605.1. Taxonomy (NCBI): domain Eukaryota; kingdom Metazoa; phylum Arthropoda; class Insecta; order Coleoptera; family Carabidae; genus Poecilus; species Poecilus cupreus. The sequence continues at coordinate 8,468 of CAWWDY010000420.1, forward strand.
CTATGTTGAACACTGACATTGGCATCACTCGTACTGAGTCACTTAAATGTTTAGGCATACATCTGGATAGCGATACGAAATGGTCTACACATATAAAGTATCTTTTAAATAAATTAAACAAGTGCTGCTATTGCCTACGTGTTCTAACCTCCTATTTTGATATCGATGTCATGCTAATGATCTACTATGCATATTTTTATTCCACCGTGACATACGGTATCATTATATGGGGTTCGTCACCACTAATGCATGAAGTGTTCATTGCTCAAAAAAGAGCTCTCCGTATAATCATGCACCTCAATCCACGCCAGTCATGTAGAGGTAAATTTAAAGAGCTTGGTATATTAACAATTCCCTCAGTTTACATCCTTGAAGTCCTAAAATATACCTTAAAAAATCCAAGTTGTTTCACCTCTTTAAACTCTATTTACTGTACCAGACAAGCGAACACTTACCTTATTCCATCGCATAGAACAAACGCATTTGAAAAAACAAGCGTATATATAGGCATTAAAATATTTAACTCACTTCCGGACACAATAAAACTAGGATCTAAGTCCTCTGTTGTACGCTTGGTAAAAAATCTCTTAATAAATAAAGAATACTACAACATAAATGAATTTTTTGAGGACTGTGCAAACGGCAACTTTAACCTGTCTTGTTAATTTATCTGTTTTGTCAAAACATAAATAATCGTGAAGTCGACGCGTTATACGACCTTGCAGCTATCAACTGTCACTAGCGCCAATACGTTAAAAAAACTATCACAACTAAATGCTCCATTCTTGTTATTTTTATAATTGTTTTTTGTATTATCTGTATAATATTTTAATAATCATATTGTTCAGCAAGATCTACAATTCTATTTTAATTTGTATAAAAGTGTATAAATATTTAATATTTTATTTCTGTATTTTTAGATTATCTACTTTTAATGTAACTTTTTATGTATCTTTATGTACCTCTGGTGGATTCGAAAAACAGCTGTGCTGAAATCCACCTATTCACTTTATTGTTGAATAAACATTATTATTATTATATTATTATTATTACACACGAGATATACATGAATTCGACAGTTTAAATACTTGAAAACGGTGTTTAGTATGCTTTTGCATGCTTAAAACAGCATTTTTATCTTGCTTTCACGAACATTAGCTATTATACACGACAGAAACATGAATATGACAGTTTAAATATTTGAAAACAGCATTTTTATGTTTTTGCAAGCTGAAAACAGCTATTTTATCTTGATTTTGCAAACATAAGCCATTACACACGACATATACATGAATATGACAGTTTAAATACTTGAAAACGGTGTTTTGTATGCTTTTGCATGCTTAAAACACCATTTTTATCTTGCTTTCACCAACATTAGCTATTATACACGACAGAAATTTGCAAACATATGTCATTACATACGACATATACATGAATATGACAGTTTAAATACTTGAAAACGGTGTTTTGTATGTTTTTGCATGCTTAAAACAGCATTTTTTTCTTGCTTTCACCAACATTAGCTATTATACACGACAGAAACATGAATATGACAGTTTAAATATTTGAAAACAGCATTTTGTATGTTTTTGCAAACTGAAAACAGCTATTTTATCTTGATTTTGCAAACATAAGCCATTACACGCGACATATACATGAATATGACAGTTTAAATACTTGAAAACGGTGTTTTGTATTTTTTGCATGCTTAAAACAGCATTTTTATCTTGCTTTCACCAACATTAGCTATTATACACGACAGAAACATGAATATGACAGTTTAAATACTTGAAAACGGTGTTTTGTATGCTTTTGCATGCTTAAAACAGCATTTTTATCTTGCTTTCACCAATATTAGCTATTATACACGACAGAAACATGAATATGACAGTATAAATACTTGAAAACAGCATTTTGTATGTTTTTGCAAGTTGAAAACAGCTATTTTATCTTGATTTTGCAAACATAAGCCATTACACACGACATATACATGAATATGACAGTTTAAATACTTAAAAACGGTGTTTTGTATGCTTTTGCATGTTTGAAACAGCATTTTTATCTTGCTTTCACCAACATTAGCTATTATACACGACAGAAACATGAATATGACAGTTTAAATACTTGAAAACGGTGTTTTGTATGCTTTTGCATGCTTAAAACAGCATTTTTATCTTGCTTTTACCAACATTAGCTATTATACACGACAGAAACATGAATATGACAGTTTAAATACTTGAAAACAGCATTTTGTATGTATTTGCAAGCTGAAAACAGCTATTTTATCTTGATTTTGTAAACATAATCCATTACAAACGACATATACATGAATATGACAGTTTAAATACTTGAAAACGGTGTTTTGTATGCTTTTGCATGCTTAAAACTGCATTTTTATCTTGCTTTCACCAACATTAGCTATTATACATGACAGAAACATGAATATGACAGTTTAAATACTTGAAAACAGCATTTTGTATGTTTTTGCAAGCTTATAACAGCTATTTTATCTTGATTTTGCAAACATAAGCCATTACACACGACATATACATGAATATGAAAGTTTAAATAATTGAAAACGGTGTTTTGTATGCTTTTGCATGTTTGAAACAGCATTTTTATCTTGCTTTCACCAACATTAGCTATTATACACGACAGAAACATGAATATGACAGTTTAAATACTTGAAAACGGTGTTTTGTATGCTTTTGCAAGCTTAAAACAGCATTTTTATCTTGCTTTCACCAACATTAGATATTATACATGACAGAAACATGAATATGATAGTTTAAATACTTGAAAACAGCATTTTGTATGTTTTTGCAAGCAGAAAACAGCTATTTTATCTTGATTTTGCAAAAATAAGCCATTACACACGACATATACATGAATATGACAGTTTAAATACTTTAAAACGGTGTTTTGTATGATTTTGCATGCTTAAAACAGCATTTTTATCTTGCTTCGACCAACATTAGTTATTATATACGACAGAAACATGAATAGGATAGTTTAAATACTTGAAAACAGCTTTTTGTATGTTTTTGCAAGCTTAAAACAGCATTTTTATCTTGCTTTCACCAACATTAGCTATTATACATGACAGAAACATGAATATGAGAGTTTATATACTTGAAAACGGTGTTTTGTATGCTTTTGCATGCATTAAACAGCATTTTTATCTTGCTTTCACCAACATTAGCTATTATACACGACAGAAACATGAATATGACAGTTTAAATATTTGAAAACAGCATTTTGTATGTTTTTGCAAGCTGAAAACAGCTATTTTATCTTGATTTTGCAAACATAAGCCATTACACACGACATATACATGAATATGACAGTTTAAATACTTGAAAACGGTGTTTTGTATGCTTTTGCATGTTTAAAACAGCATTTTTATCTTGCTTTCACCAACATTAGCTATTATAAATGACAGAAATTTGCAAACATAAGCCATTACACACGACATATACATGAATATGACAGTTTAAATACTTGAAAACGGTGTTTTGCATGCTCTTACAAGCTTAAAACAGCATTTTTATCTTGCTTCCACCAACATTAGCTATTATATACGACAGAAACATGAATAGGATAGTTTAAATACTTGAAAACAGCATTTTGTATGTTTTTGCAAGCTTAAAACAGCATTTTTATCTTGCTTCGACCAACATTAGTTATTATATACGACAGAAACATGAATAGGATAGTTTAAATACTTGAAAACAGCATTTTGTATGTTTTTGCAAGCTTAAAACAGCATTTTTATCTTGCTTTCACCAACATTAGCTATTATACATGACAGAAACATGAATATGAGAGTTTATATACTTGAAAACGGTGTTTTGTATGCTTTTGCATGCATTAAACAGCATTTTTATCTTGCTTTCACCAACATTAGCTATTATACACGACAGAAACATGAATATGACAGTTTAAATATTTGAAAACAGCATTTTGTATGTTTTTGCAAGCTGAAAACAGCTATTTTATCTTGATTTTGCAAACATAAGCCATTACACTCGACATATACATGAATATGAAAGTTTAAATAATTGAAAACGGTGTTTTGTATGCTTTTGCATGTTTGAAATAGCATTTTTATCTTGCTTTCACCAACATTAGCTATTATACACGACAGAAACATGAATATGACAGTTTAAATACTTGAAAACGGTGTTTTGTATGCTTTTGCATGCTTAAAACAGCATTTTTATCTTGCTTTCACCAACATTAGCTATTATACGCGACAAAAACATGAATATGACAGTTTAAATACTTGAAAACAGCATTTTGTATGTTTTTACAAGCTGAAAACAGCTATTTTATCTTGATTTTGCAAACATAAGCCATTACACACGACATATACATGAATATGACTGTTTAAATACTTGTAAACGGTGTTTTGTATGCTTTTGCAAGCTTAAAACAGCATTTTTATCTTGCTTTCACCAACATTAGATATTATACATGACAAACATGAATATGACAGTTTAAATACTTGAAAACAGCATTTTGTGTGTTTTTGCAAGCAGAAAACAGCTATTTTATCTTGATTTTGCAAAAATAAGCCATTACACACGACATATACATGAATATGACAGTTTAAATACTTTAAAACGGTGTTTTGTATGATTTTGCATGCTTAAAACAGCATTTTTATCTTGCTTCGACCAACATTAGTTATTATATACGACAGAAACATGAATAGGATAGTTTAAATACTTGAAAAGAGCATTTTGTATGTTTTTGCAAGCTTAAAACATCATTTTTATCTTGCTTTCACCAACATTAGCTATTATACATGACAGAAACATGAATATGAGAGTTTATATACTTAAAAACGGTGTTTTGTATGCTTTTGCATGCATTAAACAGCATTTTTATCTTGCTTTCACCAACATTAGCTATTATACACGACAGAAACATGAATATGACAGTTTAAATATTTGAAAACAGCATTTTGTATGTTTTTGCAAGCTGAAAACAGCTATTTTATCTTGATTTTGCAAACATAAGCCATTACACACGACATATACATTAATATGACAGTTTAAATACTTGAAAACGGTGTTTTGTATGCTTTTGCATGCTTAAAACAGCATTTTTATCTTGCTTTCACCAACATTAGCTATTATACACGACAGAAATTTGCAAACATATGTCATTACATACGACATATACATGAATATGACAGTTTAAATACTTGAAAACGGTGTTTTGTATGCTTTTGCATGCTTAAAACAGCATTTTTATCTTGCTTTCACCAATATTAGCTATTATATACGACAGAAACATGAATATGACAGTATAAATACTTCAAAACAGCATTTTGTATGTTTTTGCAAGCTGAAAACAGCTATTTTATCTTGATTTTGCAAACATAAGCCATTACACACGACATATATATGAATATGACAGTTTAAATACTTGAAAACGGTATTTTGTATGCTTTTGCATGCTTAAAACTGCATTTTTATCTTGCTTTCACCAACATTAGCTATTATACACGACAGAAACATGAATATGACAGTTTAAATACTTGAAAACAGCATTTTGTATGTTTTTGCAAGCTTATAATAGCTAATTTATCTTGATTTTGCAAACATAAGCCATCACACACGACATATACATGAATATGAAAGTTTAAATAATTGAAAACGGTGTTTTGTATGCTTTTGCATGTTTGAAACAGCATTTTTATCTTGCTTTCACCAACATTAGCTATTATACACGACAGAAACATGAATATGACAGTTTAAATACTTGAAAACGGTGTTTTGTATGCTTTTGCATGCTTAAAACAGCATTTTTATCTTGCTTTCACCAACATTAGCTATTATACACGACAGAAACATAAATATGACAGTTTAAATACTTGAAAACAGCATTTTGTATGTATTTGCAAGCAGAAAACAGCTATTTTATCTTCATTTTGTAAACATAATCCATTACACACGACATATACATGAATATGACAGTTTAAATACTTGAAAACGGTGTTTTGTATGCTTTTGCATGCTTAAAACAGCATTTTTATCTTGCTTTCACCAACATTAGCTATTATACACGACAGAAACATGAATATGACAGTTTAAATACTTGAAAACAGTATTTCGTATGTTTTTGCAAGCTGAAAACAGCTATTTTATCTTGATTTTGCAAACATAAGCCATTACACACGACATATACATGAATATGACAGTTTAAATACCTGAAAACAGCATTTTGTAAGTTTTTGCAAGCTGAAAACAGCTATTTTATCTTGATTTTGCAAACATAAGCCATTACACACGACATATATATGAATATGACAGTTTAAATACTTGAAAACGGTGTTTTGTATGCTTTCGCATGCTTAAAACAGCATTTTTATCTTGCTTTCACCAACATTAGCTATTATACACGACAGAAACATGAATATGACAGTTTAAATACTTGAAAACGGTGTTTTGTATGCTTTTGCATGCTTAAAACAGCATTTTTATCTTGCTTTCACCAACATTAGCTATTATACACGACAGAAATTTGCAAACATATGTCATTACATACGACATATACATGAATATGACAGTTTAAATACTTGAAAACGGTGTTTTGTATGCTTTTGCATGCTTAAAACAGCATTTTTATCTTGCTTTCACCAACATTAGCTATTATACACGACAGAAACATGAATATGACAGTTTAAATACTTGAAAACAGCATTTTGTATGTTTTTGCAAGCTTATAATAGCTAATTTATCTTGATTTTGCAAACATAAGCCATTACACACGACATATACATGAATATGAAAGTTTAAATAATTGAAAACGGTGTTTTGTATGCTTTTGCATGTTTGAAACAGCATTTTTATCTTGCTTTCACCAACATTAGCTATTATACACGACAGAAACATGAATATGACAGTTTAAATACTTGAAAACGGTGTTTTGTATGCTTTTGCATGCTTAAAACAGCATTTTTATCTTGCTTTTACCAATATTAGCTATTATACACGACAGAAACATGAATATGACAGTTTAAATACTTGAAAACAGCATTTTGTATGTTTTTGCAAGCTGAAAACAGCTATTTTATCTTGATTTTGCAAACATAAGCCATTACACACGACATATATATGAATATGACAGTTTAAATACTTGAAAACGGTGTTTTGTATGCTTTTGCATGTTTGAAACAGCATTTTTATCTTGCTTTCACCAACATTAGCTATTATACACGACAGAAACATGAATATGACAGTTTAAATACTTGAAAACGGTGTTTTGTATGCTTTTGCATGCTTAAAACAGCATTTTTATCTTGCTTTCACCAATATTAGCTATTATACACGACAGAAACATGAATATGACAGTATAAATACTTGAAAACAGCATTTTGTATGTTTTTGCAAGTTGAAAACAGCTATTTTATCTTGATTTTGCAAACATAAGCCATTACACACGACATATACATGAATATGACAGTTTAAATACTTAAAAACGGTGTTTTGTATGCTTTTGCATGTTTGAAACAGCATTTTTATCTTGCTTTCACCAACATTAGCTATTATACACGACAGAAACATGAATATGACAGTTTAAATACTTGAAAACTGTGTTTTGTATGCTTTTGCATGCTTAAAACAGCATTTTTATCTTGCTTTTACCAACATTAGCTATTATACACGACAGAAACATGAATATGACAGTTTAAATACTTGAAAACAGCATTTTGTATGTTTTTGCAAGCTGAAAACAGCTATTTTATCTTGATTTTGCAAACATAAGCCATTACACACGACATATATATGAATATGACAGTTTAAATACTTGAAAACGGTGTTTTGTATGCTTTTGCATGCTTAAAACTGCATTTTTATCTTGCTTTCACCAACATTAGCTATTATACACGACAGAAACATGAATATGACAGTTTAAATACTTGAAAACAACATTTTGTATGTTTTTGCAAGCTTATAACAGCTATTTTATCTTGATTTTGCAAACATAAGCCATTACACACGACATATACATGAATATGAAAGTTTAAATAATTGAAAACGGTGTTTTGTATGCTTTTGCATGTTTGAAACAGCATTTTTATCTTGCTTTCACCAACATTAGCTATTATACACGACAGAAACATGAATATGACAGTTTAAATACTTAAAAACGGTGTTTTGTATGCTTTTGCATGCTTAAAACAGCATTTTTATCTTGCTTTCACCAACATTAGCTATTATACACGACAGAAACATAAATATGACAGTTTAAATACTTGAAAACAGCATTTTGTATGTATTTGCAAGCAGAAAACAGCTATTCTATCTTCATTTTGTAAACATAATCCATTACACACGACATATACATGAATATGACAGTTTAAATACTTGAAAACGGTGTTTTGTATGCTTTCGCATGCTTAAAACAGCATTTTTATCTTGCTTTCACCAACATTAGCTATTATACACGACAGAAACATGAATATGACAGTTTAAATATTTGAAAACAGCATTTTGTATGTTTTTGCAAGCTGAAAACAGCTATTTTATCTTGATTTTGCAAACATAAGCCATTACACACGACATATACATGAATATGACAGTTTAAATACTTGAAAACTGTGTTTTGTATGCTTTTGCATGCTTAAAACAGCATTTTTATCTTGCTTTCACCAACATTAGCTATTATACACGACAGAAATTTGCAAACATATGCCATTACACACGACATAAACATGAATATGACAGTTAAATACTTGAAAACGGTGTTTTGTATGCTTTTGCATGCTTAAAACAGCATTTTTTTCTTGCTTTCACCAACATTAGCTATTATACACGACAGAAACATGAATATGACAGTTTAAATATTTGAAAACAGCATTTTGTATGTTTTTGCAAGCTGAAAACAGCTATTTTATCTTGATTTTGCAAACATAAGCCATTACACACGACATATATATGAATATGACAGTTTAAATACTTGAAAACGGTGTTTTGTATGCTTTCGCATGCTTAAAACAGCATTTTTATCTTGCTTTCACCAACATTAGCTATTATACACGACAGAAACATGAATATGACAGTTTAAATACTTGAAAACGGTGTTTTGTATGCTTTTGCATGCCTAAAACAGCATTTTTATCTTGCTTTCACCAACATTAGCTATTATACACGACAGAAACATGAATATGACAGTTTAAATACTTGAAAACAGCATTTTGTATGTTTTTGCAAGCTGAAAACAGCTATTTTATCTTGATTTTGCAAACATAAGCCATTACACACGACATATACATGAATATGACAGTTTAAATACTTGAAAACGGTGTTTTGTATGCTTATGCATGCTTAAAACAGCATTTTTATGTTGCTTCCACCAACATTAGCTATTATATACGACAGAAACATGAATATAATAGTTTAAATACTTGAAAACAGCATTTTGTATGTTTTTGCAAGCTTAAAACAGCATTTTTATCTTGCTTTCACCAACATTAGCTATTATACATGACAAAAACATGAATATAACAGTTTATATACTTGAAAACGGTGTTTTGTATGCTTTTGTATGCAAAAAACAGCATTTTTATCTTGTTTTCACCAACATTAGCTATTATGCACGGCAGAAATTTGCAATCATAAGCCATTACACACGAGATATACATGAATTCGACAGTTAAAATACTTGAAAACGGTGTTTTGTATGCTTTTGCATGCTTAAAACAGCATTTTTATCTTGCTTTCACCAACATTAGCTATTATACACGACAGAAACATGAATATGACAGTTTAAATATTTGAAAACAGCATTTTGTATGTTTTTGCAAGCTGAAAACAGCTATTTTATCTTGATTTTGCAAACATAAGCCATTACACACGACATATACATGAATATGACAGTTTAAATACTTGAAAACGGTGTTTTGTATGCTTTTGCATGCTTAAAACAGCATTTTTATCTTGCTTTCACCAACATTAGCTATTATACACGACAGAAATTTGCAAACATATGTCATTACATACGACATATACATGAATATGACAGTTTAAATACTTGAAAACGGTGTTTTGTATGCTTTTGCATGCTTAAAACAGCATTTTTTTCTTGCTTTCACCAACATTAGCTATTATACACGACAGAAACATGAATATGACAGTTTAAATACTTGAAAACGGTGTTTTGTATGCTTTTGCATGCTTAAAACAGCATTTTTATCTTGCTTTCACCAATATTAGCTATTATACACGACAGAAACATGAATATGACAGTATAAATACTTGAAAACAGCATTTTGTATGTTTTTGCAAGTTGAAAACAGCTATTTTATCTTGATTTTGCAAACATAAGCCATTACACACGACATATACATGAATATGACAGTTTAAATACTTAAAAACGGTGTTTTGTATGCTTTTGCATGTTTGAAACAGCATTTTTATCTTGCTTTCACCAACATTAGCTATTATACACGACAGAAACATGAATATGACAGTTTAAATACTTGAAAACTGTGTTTTGTATGCTTTTGCATGCTTAAAACAGCATTTTTATCTTGCTTTTACCAACATTAGCTATTATACACGACAGAAACATGAATATGACAGTTTAAATACTTGAAAACAGCATTTTGTATGTTTTTGCAAGCTGAAAACAGCTATTTTATCTTGATTTTGCAAACATAAGCCATTACACACGACATATATATGAATATGACAGTTTAAATACTTGAAAACTGTGTTTTGTATGCTTTTGCATGCTTAAAACTGCATTTTTATCTTGCTTTCACCAACATTAGCTATTATACACGACAGAAACATGAATATGACAGTTTAAATACTTGAAAACAACATTTTGTATGTTTTTGCAAGCTTATAACAGCTATTTTATCTTGATTTTGCAAACATAAGCCATTACACACGACATATACATGAATATGAAAGTTTAAATAATTGAAAACGGTGTTTTGTATGCTTTTGCATGTTTGAAACAGCATTTTTATCTTGCTTTCACCAACATTAGCTATTATACACGACAGAAACATGAATATGACAGTTTAAATACTCAAAAACGGTGTTTTGTATGCTTTTGCATGCTTAAAACAGCATTTTTATCTTGCTTTCACCAACATTAGCTATTATACACGACAGAAACATAAATATGACAGTTTAAATACTTGAAAACAGCATTTTGTATGTATTTGCAAGCAGAAAACAGCTATTTTATCTTCATTTTGTAAACATAATTCATTACACACGACATATACATGAATATGACAGTTTAAATACTTGAAAACGGTGTTTTGTATGCTTTCGCATGCTTAAAACAGCATTTTTATCTTGCTTTCACCAACATTAGCTATTATACACGACAGAAACATGAATATGACAGTTTAAATATTTGAAAACAGCATTTTGTATGTTTTTGCAAGCTGAAAACAGCTATTTTATCTTGATTTTGCAAACATAAGCCATTACACACGACATATACATGAATATGACAGTTTAAATACTTGAAAACTGTGTTTTGTATGCTTTTGCATGCTTAAAACAGCATTTTTATCTTGCTTTCACCAACATTAGCTATTATACACGACAGAAATTTGCAAACATATGCCATTACACACGACATAAACATGAATATGACAGTTAAATACTTGAAAACGGTGTTTTGTATGCTTTTGCATGCTTAAAACAGCATTTTTTTCTTGCTTTCACCAACATTAGCTATTATACACGACAGAAACATGAATATGACAGTTTAAATATTTGAAAACAGCATTTTGTATGTTTTTGCAAACTGAAAACAGCTATTTTATCTTGATTTTGCAAACATAAGCCATTACACGCGACATATACATGAATATGACAGTTTAAATACTTGAAAACGGTGTTTTGTATGCTTTTGCATGTTTAAAACAGCATTTTTATCTTGCTTTCACCAACATTAGCTATTATACACGACAGAAACATGAATATGACAGTTTAAATACTTGAAAACAGTATTTCGTATGTTTTTGCAAGCTGAAAACAGCTATTTTATCTTGATTTTGCAAACATAAACCATTACACACGACATATACATGAATATGACAGTTTAAATACCTGAAAACAGCATTTTGTAAGTTTTTGCAAGCTGAAAACAGCTATTTTATCTTGATTTTGCAAACATAAGCCATTACACACGACATATATATGAATATGACAGTTTAAATACTTGAAAACGGTGTTTTGTATGCTTTCGCATGCTTAAAACAGCATTTTTATCTTGCTTTCACCAACATTAGCTATTATACACGACAGAAACATGAATATGACAGTTTAAATACTTGAAAACGGTGTTTTGTATGCTTTTGCATGCTTAAAACAGCATTTTTATCTTGCTTTCACCAACATTAGCTATTATACACGACAGAAACATGAATATGACAGTTTAGATACTTGAAAACAGCATTTTGTATGTTTTTGCAAGCTGAAAACAGCTATTTTATCTTGATTTTGCAAACATAAGCCATTACACACGACATATACATGAATATGACAGTTTAAATACTTGAAAACGGTGTTTTGTATGCTTATGCATGCTTAAAACAGCATTTTTATCTTGCTTCCACCAACATTAGCTATTATATACGACAGAAACATGAATAGGATAGTTTAAATACTTGAAAACAGCATTTTGTATGTTTTTGCAAGCTTAAAACAGCATTTTTATCTTGCTTTCACCAACATTAACTATTATACATGACAGAAACATGAATATAATAGTTTATATACTTGAAAACGGTGTTTTGTATGCTTTTGTATGCAAAAAACAGCATTTTTATCTTGTTTTCACCAACATTAGCTATTATGCACGGCAGAAATTTGCAAACATAAGCCATTACACAAGAAAAACGAATTAGTGAATTGTAGTTGGGTTGTGACGTTCTGTGACGTTCTGCATATTTTTAGTTAAATTCAAGGGTTTAAGTGAGCCAAATATTGTCCAAAGTGACATATCTTTTTCGTACAGCCGTAGCTATATTATTGTGTAGTTTTTTTTCACAACAGTGTTGTTTTTAGACGGTTTTAGATCAGTTTTCAATCAAATGTGACAGAAGTCGACCTCAGTGATTTTCTCTGTATTCTATCGTGTTGAAGCGTGTTTCTTGAACTTACCAAAATTACTTGAACATCAAAATCAAACTATTGACATTTTTTTTTCAAACATCAACTTTACGTGCAGGTAATTCTGGTCACAAACCTAGAGGCGTATTTTAGTATGGCAGAATCTGATATTTCCAATACTCAACTTCTCAATCTTTTCAACGATAAACTTGATGAAAAACTAAATTTCGTGGTTGATGCCATAAAGAAGGACTTTAATTGTAAATTCGACAGCTTATCAACAATCGTACAAGACCAAACCAAAGAAGTGGAAGATCTTAAACTTAAATATGCTTCACTTCAAAGCAATTTTCAATCACTACAAAAAGAGCTAAAACGTAACAACTTGATAATTTACGGGGTCGAGGAAGATCACAGCGAAAATCTTCAGTCAAAACTACAAAACATATTAGAAAATAAATTATCAATTAATATCTTAGAACAACACATAGATACCTGTAAACGACTGGGAAAATTCACGCATAACAAAATACGTCCTATCTTAATACGTTTTATTAACAATGCTACAAAAAAATTAATTAAGAAAAATGCATACAAACTAAAAAATTCACCATTAGCTATTTCTGATGATCTAACAATTGAAGAAAGAGAACGAAGTAAAGCCATATCTAATATTAGGAAACAAGAAATAGCTAAAGGAAACACAGTAACTTTTCATAAAGGTGGCCTTAAAATTAATAATAAACATTATACATACGAAGATCTACGCCTTTATCAACATCTTTCATTTACCAATCAGTCGAATGTTGAAGAATCTGGCGACGATATTCCTCTTATCATCCCTATTGAAGAAGTTGTCACAGAGCTGAATAACCCACCTAGTACAGTGAGTAAAACTACTGTGGAAGCGCGTTCCGATTCAAAAAAAAACAACTCCTTCACGAAAATTCAATAATGCTACTCACTCATCTTCATCAACTGCCAAGGAACAACCTGCTCTAATAAACACTAATAGAAACAAGTATAACTTTCGTAAAAACAGCAATTGTTGAGGAGCAACAGACATCTGACACTATTCAAATTTTCTATACAAATGTTCAAGGAATCCGAAACAAACAACTCTTACTAGAATCAACTCTTATCTCCAATGGAATTCTTCCTGAAGTTATTCTTATGAATGAACATTGGCTAAAAGCAGAAGAATTAGACACCCTAAACATCCAACACTATCGAATTGCATCTGCTTTTTGTAGAAGTAATTTTGAACGTGGTGGCACATGTATACTAACCAAGAACAATTTGCAATTTGTGAATATTGCCGACCATAATAATTTACTTGAAGAGAAACACTTTGAATTCTCCCTAGCTAAAGTAATTAATATTAAAAAAACCGCTACTTTTTTGGTTCTGTACCGGTCACCAAGTGGTGACATAAATATCTTTCTCCAAAATCTCGAACTGCTGTTAACTAGCTTATGTACAAGAAATTCATTGGTTTTCATTTGTGGTGATTTTAACGTAAATTTTCTTAGCGACTCTACAGACAAAATGAGGCTGAACTCCATTTTTAACTCTTTCGATCTAAAAGTTAACATCAATGAACCAACTCGCATCACATCCATATCGTCATCATGCATTGATAACTTCATAACATCTATGGACATCCAGGCTTCGTTTAAAATTTTTAGCAGCGGTCTATCGGACCATGAATCCCTCATCTGTGAGACTGCGATTTCACTATCTAACGAACCTAAAAACAAATACACACTTAAAAGAATCTTCTCAGCGAAAAATCATGCAAATTTCTCAGTATCACTTCAACAACATACCTGGCAAAATGTTCTTCAGGAGGCAGATGTTAACAACAGTCTGGCGCTGTTCTACAATAATTTCAAGTCCTCCTATGAAGTTTCATACCCACTTAAAAAGGTTAAAAACGTCATTTCCACAACTTGGATCACCAAGGGCATCCGCATATCATGTCGAAAGAAACAAAAACTCCGTCGCAGACTATGCCATGGTGACTCGCCTGATCTTCGGTCATATTATAAAAAGTATTGTGTCATCCTCAATAGTGTCATCAAACTTGCTAAAAAGAAAAGTCTGTCTAATACCATCAGGATGTCAAATAACAAGACTAAATCTACTTGGAGCATCGTCAAGAGCCTAACCGGGAAAAGTATTGCTCATACTCCGTTTCCTGGTGACCCAGTAACAGCTGCCAATGACTTCAATCAGCATTTTTTATCCTCAAATGAAGTACCACCCTGTGATTACATTCCACCGAGCTCGTGTCTACCACATTCATTATTTTTCAGTCCAATCACCGAGGATGAAACGTTATCTGCAATAATAAGCCTCAAAAATACGTACTCTAGTGGCGCAGATGAAATTCCGTGCGCAGTAATAAAAACCTGTGCGCAACAGATCACAACGCCACTAACGTATATTTTCAATCTTTCTCTATCTACGGGCGTATTTCCAGATTTATTTAAACAAACAATTGTGTCACCCATACACAAAAAAGGTGATTTTTGTAAAATAGAGAATTACAGGCCCATATCACTGCTCAGCAATTTTTCAAAAATTTTAGAACGTCTAGTTTATAACAGACTTATAAACTTTCTCAACAAGCACGATATCGTAACTTCGCATCAATACGGCTTTCTTAAAAACAAATCCACAACTAGTGCAGTGTCTGAGCTTGTTAACCATCTAATCAGTGAATTAGACAAAGGTTTAAGTGTTTTTTGCATTTCAAGTGATTTCTCCAAGGCTTTTGATAGTGTTTCTCACTCCGTACTACTACAAAAACTTGAACAGTATGGGGTACGTGGTATAGCATTCTCGTGGTTCAACTCGTACCTTACAAACAGGACACAATCAGTTAAGTTAATGGGAAGTACTACCAACATCATTCCAACTTACTCCGAGTGGGGCCCCGTTTTGCGTGGAATTCCTCAAGGGTCTGTCCTGGCCCCCCTACTATTTGTTTTATATGTGAATGACTTGCCAAGTGCAGTGCGGAACTCTCACTGTGTCCTGTATGCGGACGACGCTTACTTTTTGACGTCTTGCAACAAACTAGACTTTGATGAAACTTTACTAAAAAACGTGGTCACCGATATCCTACAATGGTGTGATAAAAACAGTTTAAATCTAAATATTGATAAAACAAATTATACTCAGTTTTACCTTAATGCTTCTAGTCGTACTATGTTGAACACTGACATTGGCATCACTCGTACTGAGTCACTTAAATGTTTAGGCATACATCTGGATAGCGATACGAAATGGTCTACACATATAAAGTATCTTTTAAATAAATTAAACAAGTGCTGCTATTGCCTACGTGTTCTAACCTCCTATTTTGATATCGATGTCATGCTAATGATCTACTATGCATATTTTTATTCCACCGTGACATACGGTATCATTATATGGGGTTCGTCACCACTAATGCATGAAGTGTTCATTGCTCAAAAAAGAGCTCTCCGTATAATCATGCACCTCAATCCACGCCAGTCATGTAGAGGTAAATTTAAAGAGCTTGGTATATTAACAATTCCCTCAGTTTACATCCTTGAAGTCCTAAAATATACCTTAAAAAATCCAAGTTGTTTCACCTCTTTAAACTCTATTTACTGTACCAGACAAGCGAACACTTACCTTATTCCATCGCATAGAACAAACGCATTTGAAAAAACAAGCGTATATATAGGCATTAAAATATTTAACTCACTTCCGGACACAATAAAACTAGGATCTAAGTCCTCTGTTGTACGCTTGGTAAAAAATCTCTTAATAAATAAAGAATACTACAACATAAATGAATTTTTTGAGGACTGTGCAAACGGCAACTTTAACCTGTCTTGTTAATTTATCTGTTTTGTCAAAACATAAATAATCGTGAAGTCGACGCGTTATACGACCTTGCAGCTATCAACTGTCACTAGCGCCAATACGTTAAAAAAACTATCACAACTAAATGCTCCATTCTTGTTATTTTTATAATTGTTTTTTGTATTATCTGTATAATATTTTAATAATCATATTGTTCAGCAAGATCTACAATTCTATTTTAATTTGTATAAAAGTGTATAAATATTTAATATTTTATTTCTGTATTTTTAGATTATCTACTTTTAATGTAACTTTTTATGTATCTTTATGTACCTCTGGTGGATTCGAAAAACAGCTGTGCTGAAATCCACCTATTCACTTTATTGTTGAATAAACATTATTATTATTATATTATTATTATTACACACGAGATATACATGAATTCGACAGTTTAAATACTTGAAAACGGTGTTTAGTATGCTTTTGCATGCTTAAAACAGCATTTTTATCTTGCTTTCACGAACATTAGCTATTATACACGACAGAAACATGAATATGACAGTTTAAATATTTGAAAACAGCATTTTTATGTTTTTGCAAGCTGAAAACAGCTATTTTATCTTGATTTTGCAAACATAAGCCATTACACACGACATATACATGAATATGACAGTTTAAATACTTGAAAACGGTGTTTTGTATGCTTTTGCATGCTTAAAACACCATTTTTATCTTGCTTTCACCAACATTAGCTATTATACACGACAGAAATTTGCAAACATATGTCATTACATACGACATATACATGAATATGACAGTTTAAATACTTGAAAACGGTGTTTTGTATGTTTTTGCATGCTTAAAACAGCATTTTTTTCTTGCTTTCACCAACATTAGCTATTATACACGACAGAAACATGAATATGACAGTTTAAATATTTGAAAACAGCATTTTGTATGTTTTTGCAAACTGAAAACAGCTATTTTATCTTGATTTTGCAAACATAAGCCATTACACGCGACATATACATGAATATGACAGTTTAAATACTTGAAAACGGTGTTTTGTATTTTTTGCATGCTTAAAACAGCATTTTTATCTTGCTTTCACCAACATTAGCTATTATACACGACAGAAACATGAATATGACAGTTTAAATACTTGAAAACGGTGTTTTGTATGCTTTTGCATGCTTAAAACAGCATTTTTATCTTGCTTTCACCAATATTAGCTATTATACACGACAGAAACATGAATATGACAGTATAAATACTTGAAAACAGCATTTTGTATGTTTTTGCAAGTTGAAAACAGCTATTTTATCTTGATTTTGCAAACATAAGCCATTACACACGACATATACATGAATATGACAGTTTAAATACTTAAAAACGGTGTTTTGTATGCTTTTGCATGTTTGAAACAGCATTTTTATCTTGCTTTCACCAACATTAGCTATTATACACGACAGAAACATGAATATGACAGTTTAAATACTTGAAAACGGTGTTTTGTATGCTTTTGCATGCTTAAAACAGCATTTTTATCTTGCTTTTACCAACATTAGCTATTATACACGACAGAAACATGAATATGACAGTTTAAATACTTGAAAACAGCATTTTGTATGTATTTGCAAGCTGAAAACAGCTATTTTATCTTGATTTTGTAAACATAATCCATTACAAACGACATATACATGAATATGACAGTTTAAATACTTGAAAACGGTGTTTTGTATGCTTTTGCATGCTTAAAACAGCATTTTTATCTTGCTTCGACCAACATTAGTTATTATATACGACAGAAACATGAATAGGATAGTTTAAATACTTGAAAACAGCATTTTGTATGTTTTTGCAAGCAGAAAACAGCTATTTTATCTTGATTTTGCAAAAATAAGCCATTACACACGACATATACATGAATATGACAGTTTAAATACTTTAAAACGGTGTTTTGTATGATTTTGCATGCTTAAAACAGCATTTTTATCTTGCTTCGACCAACATTAGTTATTATATACGACAGAAACATGAATAGGATAGTTTAAATACTTGAAAACAGCTTTTTGTATGTTTTTGCAAGCTTAAAACAGCATTTTTATCTTGCTTTCACCAACATTAGCTATTATACATGACAGAAACATGAATATGAGAGTTTATATACTTGAAAACGGTGTTTTGTATGCTTTTGCATGCATTAAACAGCATTTTTATCTTGCTTTCACCAACATTAGCTATTATACACGACAGAAACATGAATATGACAGTTTAAATATTTGAAAACAGCATTTTGTATGTTTTTGCAAGCTAAAAACAGCTATTTTATCTTGATTTTGCAAACATAAGCCATTACACACGACATATACATGAATATGACAGTTTAAATACTTGAAAACGGTGTTTTGTATGCTTTTGCAAGCTTAAAACAGCATTTTTATCTTGCTTTCACCAACATTAGATATTATACATGACAAACATGAATATGACAGTTTAAATACTTGAAAACAGCATTTTGTGTGTTTTTGCAAGCAGAAAACAGCTATTTTATCTTGATTTTGCAAAAATAAGCCATTACACACGACATATACATGAATATGACAGTTTAAATACTTTAAAACGGTGTTTTGTATGATTTTGCATGCTTAAAACAGCATTTTTATCTTGCTTCGACCAACATTAGTTATTATATACGACAGAAACATGAATAGGATAGTTTAAATACTTGAAAAGAGCATTTTGTATGTTTTTGCAAGCTTAAAATAGCATTTTTATCTTGTTTTCACCAACATTAGCTATTATACATGACAGAAACATGAATATGAGAGTTTATATACTTAAAAACGGTGTTTTGTATGCTTTTGCATGCATTAAACAGCATTTTTATCTTGCTTTCACCAACATTAGCTATTATACACGACAGAAACATGAATATGACAGTTTAAATATTTGAAAACAGCATTTTGTATGTTTTTGCAAGCTGAAAACAGCTATATAATCTTGATTTTGCAAACATAAGCCATTACACACGACATATACATGAATATGACAGTTTAAATACTTGAAAACGGTGTTTTGTATGCTTTTGCATGTTTAAAACAGCATTTTTATCTTGCTTTCACCAACATTAGCTATTTTAAATGACAGAAATTTGCAAACATAAGCCATTACACACGAGATATACATGAATTCGACAGTTTAAATACTTGAAAACGGTGTTTTGTATGCTTTTGCATGCTTAAAACAGCATTTTTATCTTGCTTTCACCAACATTAGCTATTATACACGACAGAAATTAGCAAACATATGTCATTACATACGACATATACATGAATATGACAGTTTAAATACTTGAAAACGGTGTTTTGTATGCTTTTTCATGCTTAAAACAGCATTTTTTTCTTGCTTTCACCAACATTAGCTATTATACACGACAGAAACATGAATATGACAGTTTAAATATTTGAAAACAGCATTTTGTATGTTTTTGCAAACTGAAAACAGCTATTTTATCTTGATTTTGCAAACATAAGCCATTACACGCGACATATACATGAATATGACAGTTTAAATACTTGAAAACGGTGTTTTGTATGCTTTTGCATGCTTAAAACAGCATTTTTATCTTGCTTTCACCAACATTAGCTATTATACACGACAGAAATTAGCAAACATATGTCATTACATACGACATATACATGAATATGACAGTTTAAATACTTGAAAACGGTGTTTTGTATGCTTTTTCATGCTTAAAACAGCATTTTTTTCTTGCTTTCACCAACATTAGCTATTATACACGACAGAAACATGAATATGACAGTTTAAATATTTGAAAACAGCATTTTGTATGTTTTTGCAAACTGAAAACAGCTATTTTATCTTGATTTTGCAAACATAAGCCATTACACGCGACATATACATGAATATGACAGTTTAAATACTTGAAAACGGTGTTTTGTATTCTTTTGCATGCTTAAAACAGCATTTTTATCTTGTTTTCACCAACATTAGCTATTATACACGACAGAAACATGAATATGACAGTTCAAATACTTGAAAACGGTGTTTTGTATGCTTTTGCATGCTTAAAACAGCATTTTTATCTTGCTTTCACCAATATTAGCTATTATACACGACAGAAACATGAATATGACAGTATAAATACTTGAAAACAGCATTTTGAATGTTTTTGCAAGTTGAAAACAGCTATTTTATCTTGATTTTGCAAACATAAGCCATTACACACGACATATACATGAATATGACAGTTTAAATACTTGAAAACGGTGTTTTGTATGCTTTTGCATGTTTGAAACAGCATTTTTTTCTTGCTTTCACCAACATTAGCTATTATACACGACAGAAACATGAATATGACAGTTTAAATATTTGAAAACATCATTTTGTATGTTTTTGCAAACTGAAAACAGCTATTTTATCTTGATTTTGCAAACATAAGCCATTATTCGCGACATATACATGAATATGACAGTTTAAATACTTGAAAACGGTGTTTTGTATGCTTTTGCATGCTTAAAACAGCATTTTTATCTTGCTTTCACCAACATTAGCTATTATACACGACAGAAACATAAATATGACAGATTAAATACTTGAAAACGGTGTTTTGTATGCTTTTGCATGCTTAAAACAGCATTTTTATCTTGCTTTCACCAACATTAGCTATTATACACGACAGAAACATGAATATGACAGTTTAAATACTTGAAAACAGCATTTTGTATGTTTTTGCAAGCTAAAAACAGCTATTTTATCTTGATTTTGCAAACATAAGCCAATACACACGACATATACATGAATATGACAGTTTAAATACTTGAAAACGGTGTTTTGTATGCTTATGCATGCTTAAAGAAGCATTTTTATCTTGCTTCCACCAACATTAGCTATTATATACAACAGAAACATGAATAGGATAGTTTAAATACTTGAAAACAGCATTTTGTATGTTTTTGCAAGCTTAAAACAGCATTTTTATCTTGCTTTCACCAACATTAGCTATTATACATGACAGAAACATGAATATAACAGTTTATATACTTGAAAACGGTGTTTTGTATGCTTTTGTATGCAAAAAACAGCATTTTTATCTTGTTTTCACCAACATTAGCTATTATGCACGGCAGAAATTTGCAAACATAAGCCATTACACACGAGATATACATGAATTCGACAGTTTAAATACTTGAAAACGGTGTTTTGTATGCTTTTGCATGCTTAAAACAGCATTTTTATCTTGCTTTCACCAACATTAGCTATTATACACGACAGAAATTTGCAAACATATGTCATTACATACGACATATACATGAATATGACAGTTTAAATACTTGAAAACGGTGTTTTGTATGCTTTTTCATTCTTAAAACAGCATTTTTTTCTTGCTTTCACCAACATTAGCTATTATACACGACAGAAACATGAATATGACAGTTTAAATATTTGAAAACAGCATTTTGTATGTTTTTGCAAACTGAAAACAGCTATTTTATCTTGATTTTGCAAACATAAGCCATTACACGCGACATATACATGAATATGACAGTTTAAATACTTGAAAACGGTGTTTTGTATTCTTTTGCATGCTTAAAACAGCATTTTTATCTTGCTTTCACCAACATTAGCTATTATACACGACAGAAACATGAATATGACAGTTTAAATACTTGAAAACGGTGTTTTGTATGCTTTTGCATGCTTAAAACAGCATTTTTATCTTGCTTTCACCAATATTAGCTATTATACACGACAGAAACATGAATATGACAGTATAAATACTTGAAAACAGCATTTTGTATGTTTTTGCAAGTTGAAAACAGCTATTTTATCTTGATTTTGCAAACATAAGCCATTACACACGACATATACATGAATATGACAGTTTAAATACTTGAAAACGGTGTTTTGTATGCTTTTGCATGTTTGAAACAGCATTTTTTTCTTGCTTTCACCAACATTAGCTATTATACACGACAGAAACATGAATATGACAATTTAAATATTTGAAAACAGCATTTTGTATGTTTTTGCAAACTGAAAACAGCTATTTTATCTTGATTTTGCAAACATAAGCCATTACACGCGACATATACATGAATATGACAGTTTAAATACTTGAAAACGGTGTTTTGTATTCTTTTGCATGCTTAAAACAGCATTTTTATCTTGCTTTCACCAACATTAGCTATTATACACGACAGAAACATGAATATGACGGTTTAAATACTTGAAAACGGTGTTTTGTATGCTTTTGCATGCTTAAAACAGCATTTTTATCTTGCTTTCACCAACATTAGCTATTATACACGACAGAAACATAAATATGACAGATTAAATACTTGAAAACAGCATTTTGTATGTATTTGCAAGCAGAAAACAGCTATTTTATCTTCATTTTGTAAACATAATCCATTACACACGACATATACATGAATATGACAGTTTAAATACTTGAAAACGGTGTTTTGTATGCTTTTGCATGCTTAAAACAGCATTTTTATCTTGCTTTCACCAATATTAGCTATTATACACGACAGAAACATGAATATGACAGTTTAAATATTTGAAAACAGCATTTTGTATGTTTTTGCAAGCTGCAAACAGCTATTTTATCTTGATTTTGCAAACATAAGCCATTACACACGACATATACATGAATATGACAGTTTAAATACTTGAAAACGGTGTTTTGTATGCTTTTGCATGCTTAAAACAGCATTTTTACTTGCTTTCACCAACATTAGCTATTATACACGACAGAAATTTGCAAACATATGCCATTACACACGACATAAACATGAATATGACAGTTTAAATACTTGAAAACGGTGTTTTGTATGCTTTTGCATGCTTAAAACAGCATTTTTATCTTGCTTTCACCAACATTAGCTATTATACACGACAGAAACATGAATATGACAGTTTAAAAACTTGAAAACAGCATTTTGTATGTTTTTGCAAGCTTAAAACAGCTACTTTATCTTGATTTTGCAAACATAAGCCATTACACACGACATATACATGAATATGACAGTTTAAATACTTGAAAACGGTGTTTTGTATGCTTTTGCATGCTTAAAACAGCATTTTTATCTTGCTTTCACCAACATTAGATATTATACATGACAGAAACATGAATATGACAGTTTAAATATTTGAAAACAGCATTTTGTATGTTTTTGCAAGCTGAAAACAGCTATTTTATCTTGATTTTGCAAACATAAGCCATTACACACGACATATACATGAATATGACAGTTTAAATACTTGAAAACGGTGTTTTGTATTCTTTTGCATGCTTAAAACAGCATTTTTATCTTGCTTTCACCAACATTAGCTATTATACACGACAGAAACATGAATATGACGGTTTAAATACTTGAAAACGGTGTTTTGTATGCTTTTGCAT
This sequence comes from Poecilus cupreus, assembly GCA_963942605.1. NCBI lineage: Eukaryota > Metazoa > Arthropoda > Insecta > Coleoptera > Carabidae > Poecilus > Poecilus cupreus. The sequence goes on from CAWWDY010000420.1 coordinate 32,849, forward strand.
GCTTAAAACAGCATTTTTATCTTGCTTTCACCAACATTAGCTATTATACACGACAGAAACATAAATATGACAGATTAAATACTTGAAAACAGCATTTTGTATGTATTTGCAAGCAGAAAACAGCTATTTTATCTTCATTTTGTAAACATAATCCATTACACACGACATATACATGAATATGACAGTTTAAATACTTGAAAACGGTGTTTTGTATGCTTTTGCATGCTTAAAACAGCATTTTTATCTTGCTTTCACCAATATTAGCTATTATACACGACAGAAACATGAATATGATAGTTTAAATATTTGAAAACAGCATTTTGTATGTTTTTGCAAGCTGCAAACAGCTATTTTATCTTGATTTTGCAAACATAAGCCATTACACACGACATATACATGAATATGACAGTTTAAATACTTGAAAACGGTGTTTTGTATGCTTTTGCATGCTTAAAACAGCATTTTTAACTTGCTTTCACCAACATTATCTATTATACACGACAGAAATTTGCAAACATATGCCATTACACACGACATAAACATGAATATGACAGTTTAAATACTTGAAAACGGTGTTTTGTATGCTTTTGCATGCTTAAAACAGCATTTTTATCTTGCTTTCACCAACATTAGCTATTATACACGACAGAAACATGAATATGACAGTTTAAATACTTGAAAACAGCATTTTGTATGTTTTTGCAAGCTTAAAACAGCTATTTTATCTTGATTTTGCAAACATAAGCCATTACACACGACATATACATGAATATGACAGTTTAAATACTTGAAAACGGTGTTTTGTATGCTTTTGCATGCTTAAAACAGCATTTTTATCTTGCTTTCACCAACATTAGATATTATACATGACAGAAACATGAATATGACAGTTTAAATATTTGAAAACAGCATTTTGTATGTTTTTGCAAGCTGAAAACAGCTATTTTATCTTGATTTTGCAAACATAAGCCATTACACACGACATATACATGAATATGACAGTTTAAATACTTGAAAACGGTGTTTTGTATGCTTTTGCATGCTTAAAACAGCATTTTTAACTTGCTTTCACCAACATTAGCTATTATACACGACAGAAATTTGCAAACATATGCCATTACACACGACATAAACATGAATATGACAGTTTAAATACTTAAAAACGGTGTTTTGTATGCTTTTGCATGCTTAAAACAGCATTTTTATCTTGCTTTCACCAACATTAGCTATTATACACGACAGAAATATGAATATGACAGTTTAAATACTTGAAAACAGCATTTTGTATGTTTTTGCAAGCTGAAAACAGCTATTTTATCTTGATTTTGCAAACATAAGCCATTACACACGACATATACATGAATATGACAGTTTAAATACTTGAAAACGGTGTTTTGTATTCTTTTGCATGCTTAAAACAGCATTTTTATCTTGCTTTCACCAACATTAGCTATTATACACGACAGAAACATGAATATGACGGTTTAAATACTTGAAAACGGTGTTTTGTATGCTTTTGCATGCTTAAAACAGCATTTTTATCTTGCTTTCACCAACATTAGCTATTATACACGACAGAAACATAAATATGACTGATTAAATACTTGAAAACAGCATTTTGTATGTATTTGCAAGCAGAAAACAGCTATTTTATTTTCATTTTGTAAACATAATCCATTACACACGACATATACATGAATATGACAGTTTAAATACTTGAAAACGGTGTTTTGTATGCTTTTGCATGCTTAAAACAGCATTTTTATCTTGCTTTCACCAATATTAGCTATTATACACGACAGAAACATGAATATGACAGTTTATATATTTGAAAACAGCATTTTGTATGTTTTTGCAAGCTGAAAACAGCTATTTTATCTTGATTTTGCAAACATAAGCCATTACACACGACATATACATGAATATGACAGTTTAAATACTTGAAAACGGTGTTTTGTATGCTTTTGCATGCTTAAAACAGCATTTTTAACTTGCTTTCACCAACATTAGCTATTATACACGACAAAAATTTGCAAACATATGCCATTACACACGACATAAACATGAATATGACAGTTTAAATACTTGAAAACGGTGTTTTGTATGCTTTTGCATGCTTAAAACAGCATTTTTATATTGCTTTCACCAACATTAGCTATTATACACGACAGAAACATGAATATGACAGTTTAAATACTTGAAAACAGCATTTTGTATGTTTTTGCAAGCTAAAAACAGCTATTTTATCTTGATTTTGCAAACATAAGCCATTACACACGACATATACATGAATATGACAGTTTAAATACTTGAAAACGGTGTTTTGTATGCTTTTGCATGCTTAAAACAGCATTTTTATCTTGCTTTCACCAACATTAGATATTATACATGACAGAAACATGAATATGACAGTTTAAATATTTGAAAACAGCATTTTGTATGTTTTTGCAAGCTGAAAACAGCTATTTTATCTTGATTTTGCAAACATAAGCCATTACACACGACATATACATGAATATGACAGTTTAAATACTTGAAAACGGTGTTTTGTATGCTTTTGCATGCTTAAAACAGCATTTTTAACTTGCTTTCACCAACATTAGCTATTATACATGACAGAAATTTGCAAACATATGCCATTACACACGACATAAACATTAATATGACAGTTTAAATACTTGAAAACGGTGTTTTGTATGCTTTTGCATGCTTAAAACAGCATTTTTATCTTGCTTTCACCAACATTAGCTATTATACACGACAGAAACATGAATATGACAGTTTAAATACTTGAAAACAGCATTTTGTATGTTTTTGCAAGCTGAAAACAGCTATTTTATCTTGATTTTGCAAACATAAGCCATTACACACGACATATACATGAATATGACAGTTTAAATACTTGAAATCGGTGTTTTGTATGCTTTTGCATGCTTAAAACAGCATTTTTATCTTGCTTTCACCAACATTAGATATTATACATGACAGAAACATGAATATGACAGTTTAAATATTTGAAAACAGCATTTTGTATATTTTTGCAAGCTGAAAACAGCTATTTTATCTTGATTTTGCAAACATAAGCCATTACACACGACATATACATGAATATGACAGTTTAAATACTTGAAAACGGTGTTTTGTATGCTTTTGCATGCTTAAAACAGCATTTTTAACTTGCTTTCACCAACATTAGCTATTATACACGACAGAAATTTGCAAACATATGCCATTACACACGACATAAACATGAATATGACAGTTTAAATACTTGAAAACGGTGTTTTGTATGCTTTTGCATGCTTAAAACAGCATTTTTATCTTGCTTTCACCAACATTAGCTATTATACACGATAGAAACATGAATATGACAGTTTAAATACTTGAAAACAGCATTTTGTATGTTTTTGCAAGCTGAAAACAGCTATTTTATCTTGATTTTGCAAACATAAGCCATTACACACGACATATACATGAATATGACAGTTTAAATACTTGAAAACGGTGTTTTGTATTCTTTTGCATGCTTAAAACAGCATTTTTATCTTGCTTTCACCAACATTAGCTATTATACACGACAGAAACATGAATATGACGGTTTAAATACTTGAAAACGGTGTTTTGTATGCTTTTGCATGCTTAAAACAGCATTTTTATCTTGCTTTCACCAACATTAGCTATTATACACGACAGAAACATAAATATGACAGATTAATTATTTGAAAACAGCATTTTGTACGTATTTGCAAGCAGAAAACAGCTATTTTATCTTCATTTTGTAAACATAATCCATTACACACGACATATACATGAATATGACAGTTTAAATACTTGAAAACGGTGTTTTGTATGCTTTTGCATGCTTAAAACAGCATTTTTATCTTGCTTTCACCAATATTAGCTATTATACACGACAGAAACATGAATATGACAGTTTAAATATTTGAAAACAGCATTTTGTATGTTTTTGCAAGCTGAAAACAGCTATTTTATCTTGATTTTGCAAAAACATAAGCCATTACACACGACATATACATGAATATGACAGTTTAAATACTTGAAAACGGTGTTTTGTATGCTTTTGCATGCTTAAAACAGCATTTTTAACTTGCTTTCCCCAACATTAGCTATTATACACGACAAAAATTTGCAAACATATGCCATTACACACGACATAAACATGAATATGACAGTTTAAATACTTGAAAACGGTGTTTTGTATGCTTTTGCATGCTTAAAACAGCATTTTTATCTTGCTTTCACCAACATTAGCTATTATACACGACAGAAACATGAATATGACAGTTTAAATACTTGAAAACAGCATTTTGTATGTTTTTGCAGGCTGAAAACAGCTATTTTATCTTGATTTTGCAAACATAAGCCATTACACACGACATATACATGAATATGACAGTTTAAATACTTGAAAACGGTGTTTTGTATGCTTTTGCATGCTTAAAACAGCATTTTTATCTTGCTTTCACCAACATTAGATATTATACATGACAGAAACATGAATATGACAGTTTAAATATTTGAAAACAGCATTTTGTATGTTTTTGCAAGCTGAAAACAGCTATTTTATCTTGATTTTGCAAACATAAGCCATTACACACGACATATACATGAATATGACAGTTTAAATACTTGAAAACGGTGTTTTGTATGCTTTTGCATGCTTAAAACAGCATTTTTAACTTGCTTTCACCAACATTAGCTATTATACACGACAGAAATTTGCAAACATATGCCATTACACACGACATAAACATGAATATGACAGTTTAAATACTTGAAAACGGTGTTTTGTATGCTTTTGCATGCTTAAAACAGCATTTTTATCTTGCTTTCACCAACATTAGCTATTATACACGATAGAAACATGAATATGACAGTTTAAATACTTGAAAACAGCATTTTGTATGTTTTTGCAAGCTGAAAACAGCTATTTTATCTTGATTTTGCAAACATTAGCCATTACACACGACATATACATGAATATGACAGTTTAAATACTTGAAAACGGTGTTTTGTATTCTTTTGCATGCTTAAAACAGCATTTTTATCTTGCTTTCACCAACATTAGCTATTATACACGACAGAAACATGAATATGACGGTTTAAATACTTGAAAACGGTGTTTTGTATGCTTTTGCATGCTTAAAACAGCATTTTTATCTTGCTTTCACCAACATTAGCTATTATACACGACAGAAACATAAATATGACAGATTAATTATTTGAAAACAGCATTTTGTATGTATTTGCAAGCAGAAAACAGCTATTTTATCTTCATTTTGTAAACATAATCCTTTACACACGACATATACATGAATATGACAGTTTAAATACTTGAAAACGGTGTTTTGTATGCTTTTGCATGCTTAAAACAGCATTTTTATCTTGCTTTCACCAATATTAGCTATTATACACGACAGAAACATGAATATGACAGTTTAAATATTTGAAAACAGCATTTTGTATGTTTTTGCAAGCTGAAAACAGCTATTTTATCTTGATTTTGCAAAAACATAAGCCATTACACACGACATATACATGAATATGACAGTTTAAATACTTGAAAACGGTGTTTTGTATGCTTTTGCTTGCTTAAAACAGCATTTTTAACTTGCTTTCACCAACATTAGCTATTATACACGACAAAAATTTGCAAACATATGCCATTACACACGACATAAACATGAATATGACAGTTTAAATACTTGAAAACGGTGTTTTGTATGCTTTTGCATGCTTAAAACAGCATTTTTATCTTGCTTTCACCAACATTAGCTATTATACACGACAGAAACATGAATATGACAGTTTAAATACTTGAAAACAGCATTTTGTATGTTTTTGCAAGCTGAAAACAGCTATTTTATCTTGATTTTGCAAACATAAGCCATTACACACGACATATACATGAATATGACAGTTTAAATACTTGAAAACGGTGTTTTGTATGCTTTTGCATGTTTAAAACAGCATTTTTATCTTGCTTTCACCAACATTAGATATTATACATGACAGAAACATGAATATGACAGTTTAAATATTTGAAAACAGCATTTTGTATGTTTTTGCAAGCTGAAAACAGCTATTTTATCTTGATTTTGCAAACATAAGCCATTACACACGACATATACATGAATATGACAGTTTAAATACTTGAAAACGGTGTTTTGTATGCTTTTGCATGCTTAAAACAGTATTTTTAACTTGCTTTCACCAACATTAGCTATTATACACGACAGAAATTTGCAAACATATGCCATTACACACGACATAAACATGAATATGACAGTTTAAATACTTGAAAACGGTGTTTTGTATGCTTTTGCATGCTTAAAACAGCATTTTTATCTTGATTTCACCAACATTAGCTATTATACACGACAGAAACATGAATATGACAGTTTAAATACTTGAAAACAGCATTTTGTATGTTTTTGCAAGCTGAAAACAGCTATTTTATCTTGATTTTGCAAACATAAGCCATTACACACGACATATACATGAATATGACTGTTTAAATACTTGAAAACGGTGTTTTGTATGCTTTTGCAAGCTTAAAACAGCATTTTTATCTTGCTTTCACCAACATTAGATATTATACATGACAGAAACATGAATATGACAGTTTAAATACTTAAAAACAGCATTTTGTATGTTTTTGCAAGCAGAAAACAGCTATTTTATCTTGATTTTGCAAACATAAGCCATTACACACGACATATACATGAATATGACAGTTTAAATACTTGAAAACGGTGTTTTGTATGCTTTTGCATGCTTAAAACAGCATTTTTAACTTGCTTTCACCAACATTAGCTATTATACACGACAGAAATTTGCAAACATATGCCATTACACACGACATAAACATGAATATGACAGTTTAAATACTTGAAAACGGTGTTTTGTATGCTTTTGCATGCTTAAAACAGCATTTTTATCTTGCTTCCACCAACATTAGCTATTATATACGACAGAAACATGAATAGGATAGTTTAAATACTTGAAAACAGAATTTTGTATGTTTTTGCAAGCTTAAAACACCATTTTTATCTTGCTTTCACCAACATTAGCTATTATACACGACAGAAACATGAATATGACAGTTTAAATATTTGAAAACAGCATTTTGTATGTCTTTGCAAGCAGAAAACAGCTATTTTATCTTGATTTTGCAAACATAAGCCATTACACACGACATATACATGAATATGACAGTTTAAATACTTGAAAACGGTGTTTTGTATGCTTTTGCATGCTTAAAACAGCATTTTTATCTTGATTTCACCAACATTAGCTATTATACACGACAGAAACATGAATATGACGGTTTAAATACTTGAAAACGGTGTTTTGTATGCTTTTGCATGCTTAAAACAACATTTTTATCTTGCTTTCACCAACATTAGCTATTATACACGACAGAAACATAAATATGACAGATTAATTATTTGAAAACAGCATTTTGTATGTATTTGCAAGCAGAAAACAGCTATTTTATCTTCATTTTGTAAACATAATCCATTACACACGACATATACATGAATATGACAGTTTAAATACTTGAAAACGGTGTTTTGTATGCTTTTGCATGCTTAAAACAGCATTTTTATCTTGCTTTCACCAATATTAGCTATTATACACGACAGAAACATGAATATGACAGTTTAAATATTTGAAAACAGCATTTTGTATGTTTTTGCAAGCTGAAAACAGCTATTTTATCTTGATTTTGCAAAAACATAAGCCATTACACACGACATATACATGAATATGACAGTTTAAATACTTGAAAACGGTGTTTTGTATGCTTTTGCTTGCTTAAAACAGCATTTTTAACTTGCTTTCACCAACATTAGCTATTATACACGACAAAAATTTGCAAACATATGCCATTACACACGACATAAACATGAATATGACAGTTTAAATACTTGAAAACGGTGTTTTGTATGCTTTTGCATGCTTAAAACAGCATTTTTATCTTGCTTTCACCAACATTAGCTATTATACACGACAGAAACATGAATATGACAGTTTAAATACTTGAAAACAGCATTTTGTATGTTTTTGCAAGCTGAAAACAGCTATTTTATCTTGATTTTGCAAACATAAGCCATTACACACGACATATACATGAATATGACTGTTTAAATACTTGAAAACGGTGTTTTGTATGCTTTTGCAAGCTTAAAACAGCATTTTTATCTTGCTTTCACCAACATTAGATATTATACATGACAGAAACATGAATATGACAGTTTAAATACTTAAAAACAGCATTTTGTATGTTTTTGCAAGCAGAAAACAGCTATTTTATCTTGATTTTGCAAACATAAGCCATTACACACGACATATACATGAATATGACAGTTTAAATACTTGAAAACGGTGTTTTGTATGCTTTTGCATGCTTAAAACAGCATTTTTAACTTGCTTTCACCAACATTAGCTATTATACACGACAGAAATTTGCAAACATATGCCATTACACACGACATAAACATGAATATGACAGTTTAAATACTTGAAAACGGTGTTTTGTATGCTTTTGCATGCTTAAAACAGCATTTTTATCTTGCTTCCACCAACATTAGCTATTATATACGACAGAAACATGAATAGGATAGTTTAAATACTTGAAAACAGAATTTTGTATGTTTTTGCAAGCTTAAAACACCATTTTTATCTTGCTTTCACCAACATTAGCTATTATACATGACAGAAACATGAATATGAGAGTTTATATACTTGAAAACGGTGTTTTGTATGCTTTTGCATGCATTAAACAGCATTTTTATCTTGCTTTCACCAACATTAGCTATTATACACGACAGAAACATGAATATGACAGTTTAAATATTTGAAAACAGCATTTTGTATGTCTTTGCAAGCAGAAAACAGCTATTTTATCTTGATTTTGCAAACATAAGCCATTACACACGACATATACATGAATATGACAGTTTAAATACTTGAAAACGGTGTTTTGTATGCTTTTGCATGCTTAAAACAGCATTTTTATCTTGATTTCACCAACATTAGCTATTATAAATGACAGAAATTTGCAAACATAAGCCATTACACACGACATATACATGAATATGACAGTTTAAATACTTGAAAACGGTGTTTTGTATGCCCTTGCATGCTTAAAACAGCATTTATATCTTGCTTTCACCAACATTAGCTATTATACACGACAGAAATTTGCAAACATAAGCCATTACACACGACATGTACATGAATATGACAGTTTAAATACTTGAAAACGGTGTTTTGTATGCTTTTGCATGCTTAAAACAGCATTTTTATCTTGCTTTCACCAACATTAGCTATTATACACGACAGAAACATGAATATGACAGTTTAAATACTTGAAAACAGTATTTCGTATGTTTTTGCAAGCTGAAAACAGCTATTTTATCTTGATTTTGCAAACATAAGCCATTACACACGACATATACATGAATATGACAGTTTAAATACTTGAAAACGGTGTTTTGTATGCTTATGCATGCTTAAAACAGCATTTTTATCTTGCTTCCACCAACATTAGCTATTATATACGACAGAAATATGAATAGGATAGTTTAAATACTTGAAAACAGCATTTTGTATGTTTTTGCAAGCTTAAAACAGCATTTTTATCTTGCTTTCACCAACATTAGCTATTATACATGACAGAAACATGAATATAACCGTTTATATACTTGAAAACGGTGTTTTGTATGCTTTTGTATGCAAAAAACAGCATTTTTATCTTGTTTTCACCAACATTAGCTATTATGCACGGCAGAAATTAGCAAACATAAGCCATTACACACGAGATATACATGAATTCGACAGTTTAAATACTTGAAAACGGTGTTTTGTTTGCTTTTGCATGCTTAAAACAGCATTTTTATCTTGCTTTCACCAACATTAGCTATTATACACGACAGAAATTTGCAAACATATGTCATTACATACGACATATACATGAATATGACAGTTTAAATACTTGAAAACGGTGTTTTGTATGCTTTTGCATGCTTAAAACAGCATTTTTTTCTTGCTTTCACCAACATTAGCTATTATACACGACAGAAACATGAATATGACAGTTTAAATATTTGAAAACAGCATTTTGTATGTTTTTGCAAACTGAAAACAGCTATTTTATCTTGATTTTGCAAACATAAGCCATTACAGGCGACATATACATGAATATGACAGTTTAAATACTTGAAAACGGTGTTTTGTATTCTTTTGCATGCTTAAAACAGCATTTTTATCTTGCTTTCACCAACATTAGCTATTATACACGACAGAAACATGAATATGACAGTTTAAATACTTGAAAACGGTGTTTTGAATGCTTTTGCATGCTTAAAACAGCATTTTTATCTTGCTTTCACCAATATTAGCTATTATACACGACAGAAACATGAATATGACAGTATAAATACTTGAAAACAGCATTTTGTATGTTTTTGCAATTTGAAAACAGCTATTTTATCTTGATTTTGCAAACATAAGCCATTACACACGACATATACATGAATATGACAGTTTAAATACTTGAAAACGGTGTTTTGTATGCTTTTGCATGTTTGAAACAGCATTTTTATCTTGCTTTCACCAACATTAGCTATTATACACGACAGAAACATGAATATGACAGTTTAAATACTTGAAACCGGTGTTTTGTATGCTTTTGCATGCCTAAAACAGCATTTTTATCTTGCTTTTACCAACATTAGCTATTATACACGACAGAAACATGAATATGATAGTTTAAATACTTGAAAACAGCATTTTGTATGTATTTGCAAGCTGAAAACAGCTATTTTATCTTGATTTTGTAAACATAATCCATTACAAACGACATATACATGAATATGACAGTTTAAATACTTGAAAACGGTGTTTTGTATGCTTTTGCATGCTTAAAACTGCATTTTTATCTTGCTTTCACCAACATTAGCTGTTATACACGACAGAAACATGAATATGACAGTTTAAATACTTGAAAACAGCATTTTGTATGTTTTTGCAAGCTGATAACAGCTCTTTTATCTTGATTTTGCAAACATAAGCCATTACACACGACATATACATGAATATGAAAGTTTAAATAATTGAAAACGGTGTTTTGTATGCTTTTGCATGTTTGAAACAGCATTTTTATCTTGCTTTCACCAACATTAGCTATTATACACGACAGAAACATGAATATGACAGTTTAAATACTTGAAAACGGTGTTTTGTATGCTTTTGCATGCTTAAAACTGCATTTATATCTTGCTTTCACCAACATAAGCTATTATACACGACAGAAACATAAATATGACAGTTTAAATACTTGAAAATAGCATTTTGTATGTATTTGCAAGCAGAAAACAGCTATTTTATCTTCATTTTGTAAACATAATCCATTACACACGACATATACATGAATATGACAGTTTAAATACTTGTAAACGGTGTTTTGTATGCTTTTGCATGCTTAAAACAGCATTTTTATCTTGCTTTCACCAACATTAGCTATTATACACGACAGAAATTTGCAAACATATGCCATTACACACGACATAAACATGAATATGACAGTTTAAATATTTGAAAACAGCATTTTGTATGTCTTTGCAAGCTGAAAACAGCTATTTTATCTTGATTTTGCAAACATAAGCCATTACACACGACATATACATTAATATGACAGTTTAAATACTTGAAAACGGTGTTTTGTATGCTTTTGCATGCTTAAAACAGCATTTCTATCTTGTTTTCACCAACATTAGCTATTATACACGACAGAAATTTGCAAACAGCTGCCATTACACACGACATAAACATGAATATGACAGTTTAAATACTTGAAAACGGTGTTTTGCATGCTTTTGCATGCTTAAAACAGCATTTTTATCTTGCTTTCACCAACATTAGCTATTATACACGACAGAAACATGAATATGACAGTTTAAATACTTAAAAACAGCATTTTGTATGTTTTTGCAAGCTGAAAACAGTTATTTTATCTTGATTTTGCAAACATAAGCCATTACACACGACATATACATGAATATGACTGTTTAAATACTTGAAAACGGTGTTTTGTATATTTTTGCAAGCTTAAAACAGCATTTTTATCTTGCTTTCACCAACATTAGCTATTATACACGACAGAAACATGAATATGATAGTTTAAATACTTGAAAACAGCATTTTGTATGTATTTGCAAGCTGAAAACAGCTATTTTATCTTGATTTTGTAAACATAATCCATTACAAACGACATATACATGAATATGACAGTTTAAATACTTGAAAACGGTGTTTTGTATGCTTTTGCATGCTTAAAACTGCATTTTTATCTTGCTTTCACCAACATTAGCTGTTATACACGACAGAAACATGAATATGTCAGTTTAAATACTTGAAAACAGCATTTTGTATGTTTTTGCAAGCTGATAACAGCTCTTTTATCTTGATTTTGCAAACATAAGCCATTACACACGACATATACCTGAATATGAAAGTTTAAATAATTGAAAACGGTGTTTTGTATGCTTTTGCATGTTTGAAACAGCATTTTTATCTTGCTTTCACCAACATTAGCTATTATACACGACAGAAACATGAATATGACAGTTTAAATACTTGAAAACGGTGTTTTGTATGCTTTTGCATGCTTAAAACTGCATTTTTATCTTGCTTTCACCAACATAAGCTATTATACACGACAGAAACATAAATATGACAGTTTAAATACTTGAAAATAGCATTTTGTATGTATTTGCAAGCAGAAAACAGCTATTTTATCTTCATTTTGTAAACATAATCCATTACACACGACATATACATGAATATGACAGTTTAAATACTTGAAAACGGTGTTTTGTATGCTTTTGCATGCTTAAAACAGCATTTATATCTTGCTTTCACCAACATTAGCTATTATACACGACAGAAACATGAATATGACAGTTTAAATATTTGAAAACAGCATTTTGTATGTCTTTGCAAGCTGAAAACAGCTATTTTATCTTGATTTTGCAAACATAAGCCATTACACACGACATATACATGAATATGACAGTTTAAATACTTGAAAACGGTGTTTTGTATGCTTTTGCATGCTTAAAACAGCATTTCTATCTTGTTTTCACCAACATTAGCTATTATACACGACAGAAATTTGCAAACATATGCCATTACACACGACATAAACATGAATATGACAGTTTAAATACTTGAAAACGGTGTTTTGTATGCTTTTGCATGCTTAAAACAGCATTTTTATCTTGCTTTCACCAACATTAGCTATTATACACGACAGAAACATGAATATGACAGTTTAAATACTTGAAAACAGCATTTTTTATGTTTTTGCAAGCTGAAAACAGCTATTTTATCTTGATTTTGCAAACATAAGCCATTACACACGACATATACATGAATATGACTGTTTAAATACTTGGAAACGGTGTTTTGTATGTTTTTGCAAGCTTAAAACAGCATTTTTATCTTGCTTTCACCAATATTAGCTATTATACATGACAGAAACATGAATATGAGAGTTTATATACTTGAAAACGGTGTTTTGTATGCTTTTGCATGCATTAAACAGCATTTTTATCTTGCTTTCACCAACATTAGCTATTATACACGACAGAAACATGAATATGACAGTTTAAATATTTGAAAACAGCATTTTGTATGTTTTTGCAAGCTTAAAACAGCTATTTTATCTTGATTTTCAAACATAAGCAATAACACACGACATATACATGAATATGACAGTTTAAATACTTGAAAACGGTGTTTTGTATGCTCTTGCATGCTTAAAACAGCATTTTTATCTTGTTTTCACCAACAGTAGCTATTATGCACGGCAGAAATTTGCAAACATAAGCCATTACACACGAGATATACATGAATTCGACAGTTTAAATACTTGAAAACGGTGTTTTGTATGCTTTTGCATGCTTAAAACAGCATTTTTATCTTGCTTTCACCAACATTAGCTATTATACACGACAGAACTTTGCAAACATATGTCATTACATACGACATATACATGAATATGACAGTTTAAATACTTGAAAACGGTGTTTTGTATGCTTTTTCATGCTTAAAACAACATTTTTTTCTTGCTTTCACCAACATTAGCTATTATACACGACAGAAACATGAATATGACAATTTAAATATTTGAAAACAGCATTTTGTATGTTTTTGCAAACTGAAAACAGCTATTTTATCTTGATTTTGTAAATATAAGCCATTACACGCGACATATACATGAATATGACAGTTTAAATACTTGAAAACGGTGTTTTGTATTCTTTTGCATGCTTAAAACAGCATTTTTATCTTGCTTTCACCAACATTAGCTATTATACACGACAGAAACATGAATATGACAGTTTAAATACTTGAAAACGGTGTTTTGTATGCTTTTGCATGCTTAAAACAGCATTTTTATCTTGCTTTCACCAATATTAGCTATTATACACGACAGAAACATGAATATGACAGTATAAATACTTGAAAACAGCATTTTGTATGTTTTTGCAAGTTGAAAACAGCTATTTTATCTTGATTTTGCAAACATAAGCCATTACACACGACATATACATGAATATGACAGTTTAAATACTTGAAAACGGTGTTTTGTATGCTTTTGCATGTTTGAGACAGCATTTTTTTCTTGCTTTCACTAACATTAGCTATTATACACGACAGAAACATGAATATGACAGTTTAAATATTTGAAAACAGCATTTTGTATGTTTTTGCAAACTGAAAACAGCTCTTTTATCTTGATTTTGCAAACATAAGCCATTACACGCGACATATACATGAATATGACAGTTTAAATACTTGAAAACGGTGTTTTGTATACCTTTGCATGCTTAAAACAGCATTTTTATCTTGCTTTCACCAACATTAGCTATTATACACGACAGAAACATAAATATGACAGATTAAATACTTGAAAACGGTGTTTTGTATGCTTTTGCATGCTTAAAACAGCATTTTTATCTTGCTTTCACCAACATTAGCTATTATACACGACAGAAACATGAATATGACAGTTTAAATACTTGAAAACAGCATTTTGTATGTTTTTGCAAGCTAAAAACAGCTATTTTATCTTGATTTTGCAAACATAAGCCATTACACACGACATATACATGAATATGACAGTTTAAATACTTGAAAACGGTGTTTTGTATGCTTATGCATGCTTAAAACAGCATTTTTATCTTGCTTCCACCAACATTAGCTATTATATACGACAGAAACATGAATAGGATAGTTTAAATACTTGAAAACAGCATTTTGTATGTTTTTGCAAGCTTAAAACAGCATTTTTATCTTGCTTTCACCAACATTAGCTATTATACATGACAGAAACATGAATATAACAGTTTATATACTTGAAAACGGTGTTTTGTATGCTTTTGTATGCAAAAAACAGCATTTTTATCTTGTTTTCACCAACATTAGCTATTATGCACGGCAGAAATTTGCAAACATAAGCCATTACACACGAGATATACATGAATTCGACAGTTTAAATACTTGAAAACGGTGTTTTGTATGCTTTTGCATGCTTAAAACAGCATTTTTATCTTGCTTTCACCAACATTAGCTATTATACACGACAGAAATTTGCAAACATATGTCATTACATACGACATGTACATGAATATGACAGTTTAAATACTTGAAAACGGTGTTTTGTATGCTTTTTTATGCTTAAAACAGCATTTTTTTCTTGCTTTCACCAACATTAGCTATTATACACGACAGAAACATGAATATGACAGTTTAAATATTTGAAAACAGCATTTTGTATGTTTTTGCAAACTGGAAACAGCTATTTTATCTTGATTTTGCAAACATAAGCCATTACACGCGACATATACATGAATATGACAGTTTAAATACTTGAAAACGGTGTTTTGTATTCTTTTGCATGCTTAAAACAGCATTTTTATCTTGCTTTCACCAACATTAGCTATTATACACGACAGAAACATGAATATGACAGTTTTAATACTTGAAAACGGTGTTTTGTATGCTTTTGCATGCTTAAAACAGCATTTTTAACTTGCTTTCACCAACATTAGCTATTATACACGACAGAAATTTGCAAACATATGCCATTACACACGACATAAACAAGAATATGACAGTTTAAATACTTGAAAACGGTGTTTTGTATGCTTTTGCATGCTTAAAACAGCATTTTTATCTTGCTTTCACCAACATTAGCTATTATACACGACAGAAACATGAATATGACAGTTTAAATACTTGAAAACAGCATTTTGTATGTTTTTGCAAGCTGAAAACAGCTATTTTATCTTGATTTTGCAAACATAAGCCATTACACACGACATATACATGAATATGACTGTTTAAATACTTGAAAACGGTGTTTTGTATGCTTTTGCAAGCTTAAAACAGCATTTTTATCTTGCTTTCACCAACATTAGATATTATACATGACAGAAACATGAATATGACAGTTTAAATATTTGAAAACAGCATTTTGTATATTTTTGCAAACTGAAAACAGCTATTTTATCTTGATTTTGCAAACATAAGCCATTACACGCGACATATACATGAATATGACAGTTTAAATACTTGAAAACGGTGTTTTGTATTCTTTTGCATGCTTAAAACAGCATTTTTATCTTGCTTTCACCAACATTAGCTATTATACACGACAAAAACATGAATATGACAGTTTTAATACTTGAAAACGGTGTTTTATATGCTTTTGCATGCTTAAAACAGCATTTTTATCTTGCTTTCACCAATATTAGCTATTATACACGACAGAAACATGAATATGATAGTATAAATACTTGAAAACAGCATTTTGTATGTTTTTGCAAGTTGAAAACAGCTATTTTATCTTGATTTTGCAAACATAAGCCATTACACACGACATATACATGAATATGACAGTTTAAATACTTGAAAACGGTGTTTTGTATGCTTTTGCATGTTTGAAACAGCATTTTTTTCTTGCTTTCACCAACATTAGCTATTATACACGACAGAAACATGAATATGACAGTTTAAATATTTGAAAACAGCATTTTGTATGTTTTTGCAAACTGAAAACAGCTATTTTATCTTGATTTTGCAAACATAAGCCATTACACGCGACATATACATGAATATGACAGTTTAAATACTTGAAAACGGTGTTTTGTATTCTTTTGCATGCTTAAAACAGCATTTTTATCTTGCTTTCACCAACATTAGCTATTATACACGACAGAAACATGAATATGACGGTTTAAATACTTGAAAACGGTGTTTTGTATGCTTTTGCATGCTTAAAACAGCATTTTTATCTTGCTTTCACTAACATTAGCTATTATACACGACAGAAACATAAATATGACAGATTAAATACTTGAAAACAGCATTTTGTATGTATTTGCAAGCAGAAAACAGCTATTTTATCTTCATTTTGTAAACATAATCCATTACACACGACATATACATGAATATGACAGTTTAAATACTTGAAAACGGTGTTTTGTATGCTTTTGCATGCTTAAAATAGCATTTTTATCTTGCTTTCACCAATATTAGCTATTATACACGACAGAAACATGAATATGACAGTTTAAATATTTGAAAACAGCATTTTGTATGTTTTTGCAAGCTAAAAACAGCTATTTTATCTTGATTTTGCAAACATAAGCCATTACACACGACATATACATGAATATGACAGTTTAAATACTTGAAAACGGTGTTTTGTATGCTTTTGCATGCTTAAAACAGCATTTTTAACTTGCTTTCACCAACATTAGCTATTATACACGACAGAAATTTGCAAACATATGCCATTACACACGACATAAACAAGAATATGACAGTTTAAATACTTGAAAACGGTGTTTTGTATGCTTTTGCATGCTTAAAACAGCATTTTTATCTTGCTTTCACCAACATTAGCTATTATACACGACAGAAACATGAATATGACAGTTTAAATACTTGAAAACAGCATTTTGTATGTTTTTGCAAGCTGAAAACAGCTATTTTATCTTGATTTTGCAAACATAAGCCATTACACACGACATATACATGAATATGACTGTTTAAATACTTGAAAACGGTGTTTTGTATGCTTTTGCAAGCTTAAAACAGCATTTTTATCTTGCTTTCACCAACATTAGATATTATACATGACAGAAACATGAATATGACAGTTTAAATACTTGAAAACAGCATTTTGTATGTTTTTGCAAGCAGAAAACAGCTATTTTATCTTGATTTTGCAAACATAAGCCATTACACACGACATATACATGAATATGACAGTTTAAATACTTAAAAACGGTGTTTTGTATGCTTTTGCATGCTTAAAGCAGCATTTTTAACTTGCTTTCACCAACATTAGCTATTATACACGACAGAAATTTGCAAACATACGCCATTACACACGACATAAACATGAATATGACAGTTTAAATACTTGAAAACGGTGTTTTGTATGCTTTTGCATGCTTAAAACAGCATTTTTATCTTGCTTCCACCAACATTAGCTATTATATACGACAGAAACATGAATAGGATAGTTTAAATACTTGAAAACAGCATTTTGTATGTTTTTGCAAGCTTAAAACAGCATTTTTATCTTGCTTTCACCAACATTAGCTATTATACATGACAGAAACATCAATATGAGAGTTTATATACTTGAAAACGGTGTTTTGTATGCTTTTGCATGCATTAAACAGCATTTTTATCTTGCTTTCACCAACATTAGCTATTATACACGACAGAAACATGAATATGACAGTTAAATATTTGAAAACAGCATTTTGTATGTCTTTGCAAGCAGAAAACAGCTATTTTATCTTGATTTTGCAAACATAAGACATTACACACGACATATACATGAATATGACAGTTTAAATACTTGAAAACGGTGTTTTGTATGCTTTTGCATGCTTAAAACAGCATTTTTATCTTGCTTTCACCAACATTAGCTATTATACACGACAGAAACATGAATATGACAGTTTAAATACTTGAAAACAGTATTTCGTATGTTTTTGCAAGCTGAAAACAGCTATTTTATCTTGATTTTGCAAACATAAGCCATTACACACGACATATACTTGAATATGACAGTTTAAATACTTGAAAACGGTGTTTTGTATGCTTTTGCATGCTTAAAACATCATTTTTATCTTGCTTTCACCAACATTAGCTATTATACACGACAGAAACATGAATATGACAGTTTAAATACTTGAAAACGGTGTTTTGTATGCTTTTGCATGCTTAAAACAGCATTTTTATCTTGCTTTCACCAACATTAGCTATTATAAACGACAGAAACATGAATATGACAGTTTAAATACTTGAAAACAGCATTTTGTATGTTTTTGCAAGCTGAAAACAGCTATTTTATCTTGATTTTGCAAACATAAGCCATTACACACGACATATACTTGAATATGACAGTTTAAATACTTGAAAACGGTGTTTTGTATGCTTTTGTATGCAAAAAACAGCATTTTTATCTTGTTTTCACCAACATTAGCTATTATGCACGGCAGAAATTTGCAAACATAAGCCATTACACACGAGATATACATGAATTCGACAGTTTAAATCCTTGAAAACGGTGTTTTGTATGCTTTTGCATGCTTAAAACAGCATTTTTATCTTGCTTTCACCAACATTAGCTATTATACACGACAGAAATTTGCAAACATATGTCATTACATACGACATATACATGAATATGACAGTTTAAATACTTGAAAACGGTGTTTTGTATGCTTTTGCATGCTTAAAACAGCATTTTTTTCTTGCTTTCACCAACATTAGCTATTATACACGACAGAAACATGAATATGACAGTTTAAATATTTGAAAACAGCATTTTGTATGTTTTTGCAAACTGAAAACAGCTATTTTATCTTGATTTTGCAAACATAAGCCATTACACGCGACATATACATGAATATGACAGTTTAAATACTTGAAAATGTGTTTTGTATTCTTTTGCATGCTTAAAACAACATTTTTATCTTGCTTTCACCAACATTAGCTATTATACACGACAGAAACATGAATATGACAGTTTAAATACTTGAAAACGGTGTTTTGAATGCTTTTGCATGCTTAAAACAGCATTTTTATCTTGCTTTCACCAATATTAGCTATTATACACGACAGAAACATGAATATGACAGTATAAATACTTGAAAACAGCATTTTGTATGTTTTTGCAATTTGAAAACAGCTATTTTATCTTGATTTTGCAAACATAAGCCATTACACACTACATATACATGAATATGACAGTTTAAATACTTGAAAACGGTGTTTTGTATGCTTTTGCATGTTTGAAACAGCATTTTTATCTTGCTTTTACCAACATTAGCTATTATACACGACAGAAACATGAATATGATAGTTTAAATACTTGAAAACAGCATTTTGTATGTATTTGCAAGCTGAAAACAGCTATTTTATCTTGATTTTGTAAACATAATCCATTACAAACGACATATACATGAATATGGCAGTTTAAATACTTGAAAACGGTGTTTTGTATGCTTTTCATTGCTTAAAACTGCATTTTTATCTTGCTTTCACCAACATTAGCTGTTATACACGACAGAAACATGAATATGACAGTTTAAATACTTGAAAACAGCATTTTGTATGTTTTTGCAAGCTGATAACAGCTCTTTTATCTTGATTTTGCAAACATAAGCCATTACACACGACATATACATGAATATGAAAGTTTAAATATATGAAAACGGTGTTTTGTATGCTTTTGCATGTTTGAAACAGCATTTTTATCTTGCTTTCACCAACATTAGCTATTATACACGACAGAAACATGAATATGACAGTTTAAATACTTTAAAACGGTGTTTTGTATGCTTTTGCATGCTTAAAACTGCATTTTTATCTTGCTTTCACCAACATAAGCTATTATACACGACAGAAACATAAATATGACAGTTTAAATACTTGAAAATAGCATTTTGTATGTATTTGCAAGCAGAAAAGAGCTATTTTATCTTCATTTTGTAAACATAATCCATTACACACGACATATACATGAATATGACAGTTTAAATACTTGAAAACGGTGTTTTGTATGCTTTTGCATGCTTAAAACAGCATTTTTATCTTGCTTTCACCAACATTAGCTATTATACACGACAGAAACATGAATATGACAGTTTAAATATTTGAAAACAGCATTTTGTATGTCTTTGCAAGCTGAAAACAGCTATTTTATCTTGATTTTGCAAACATATGCCATTACACACGACATTTACATGAATATGACAGTTTAAATACTTGAAAACGGTGTTTTGTATGCTTTTGCATGCTTAAAACAGCATTTCTATCTTGTTTTCACCAACATTAGCTATTATACACGACAGAAATTTGCAAACATATGCCATTACACACGACATAAACATGAATATGACAGTTTAAATACTTGAAAACGGTGTTTTGTATGCTTTTGCATGCTTAAAACAGCATTTTTATCTTGCTTTCACCAACATTAGCTATTATACACGACAGAAACATGAATATGACAGTTTAAATACTTGAAAACAGCATTTTGTATGTTTTTGCAAGCTGAAAACAGCTATTTTATCTTGATTTTGCAAACATAAGCCATTACACACGACATATACATGAATATGACTGTTTAAATACTTGAAAACGGTGTTTTGTATGTTTTTGCAAGCTTAAAACAGCATTTTTATCTTGCTTTCACCAACATTAGCTATTATACATGACAGAAACATGAATATGAGAGTTTATATACTTGAAAACGGTGTTTTGTATGCTTTTGCATGCTTTAAACAGCATTTTTATCTTGCTTTCACCAACATTAGCTATTATACACGACAGAAACATGAATATGACAGTTTAAATATTTGAAAACAGCATTTTGTATGTTTTTGCAAGCTGAAAACAGCTATTTTATCTTGATTTTGCAAACATAAGCCATTACACACGACATATACATGAATATGACAGTTTAAATACTTGAAAACGGTGTTTTGTATGCTTTTGCATGCTTAAAACAGCATTTTTATCTTGCTTTCACCAACATCAGCTATTATAAATGACAGAAATTTGCAAACATAAGCCATTACACACGACATATACATGAATATGACAGTTTAAATACTTGAAAACGGTGTTTTGTATGCTTTTGCATGCTTAAAACAGCATTTTTATCTTGCTTTCACCAACATTAGCTATTATACACGACAGAAACATGAATATGACAGTTTAAATATTTGAAAACAGCATTTTGTATGTCTTTGCAAGCTGAAAACAGCTATTTTATCTTGATTTTGCAAACATAAGCCATTACACACGACATATACATGAATATGACAGTTTAAATACTTGAAAACGGTGTTTTGTATGCTTTTGCATGCTTAAAACAGCATTTCTATCTTGTTTTCACCAACATTAGCTATTATACACGACAGAAATTTGCAAACATATGCCATTACACACGACATAAACATGAATATGACAGTTTAAATACTTGAAAACGGTGTTTTGTATGCTTTTGCATGCTTAAAACAGCATTTTTATCTTGCTTTCACCAACATTAGCTATTATACACGACAGAAACATGAATATGACAGTTTAAATACTTGAAAACAGCATTTTGTATGTTTTTGCAAGCTGAAAACAGCTATTTTATCTTGATTTTGCAAACATAAGCCATTACACACGACATATACATGAATATGACTGTTTAAATACTTGAAAACGGTGTTTTGTATGTTTTTGCAAGCTTAAAACAGCATTTTTATCTTGCTTTCACCAACATTAGCTATTATACATGACAGAAACATGAATATGAGAGTTTATATACTTGAAAACGGTGTTTTGTATGCTTTTGCATGCATTAAACAGCATTTTTATCTTGCTTTCACCAACATTAGCTATTATACACGACAGAAATTTGCAAACATATGTCATTACATACGACATGTACATGAATATGACAGTTTAAATACTTGAAAACGGTGTTTTGTATGCTTTTTCATGCTTAAAACAGCATTTTTTTCTTGCTTTCACCAACATTAGCTATTATACACGACAGAAACATGAATATGACAGTTTAAATATTTGAAAACAGCATTTTGTATGTTTTTGCAAATTGAAAACAGCTATTTTATCTTGATTTTGCAAACATAAGCCATTACACGCGACATATACATGAATATGACAGTTTAAATACTTGAAAACGGTGTTTTGTATGCTTTTGCATGCTTAAAACAGCATTTCTATCTTGTTTTCACCAACATTAGCTATTATACACGACAGAAATTTGCAAACATATGCCATTACACACGACAGAAACATGAATATGACGGTTTAAATACTTGAAAACGGTGTTTTGTATGCTTTTGCATGCTTAAAACAGCATTTTTATCTTGCTTTCACTAACATTAGCTATTATACACGACAGAAACATAAATATGACAGATTAAATACTTGAAAACAGCATTTTGTATGTATTTGCAAGCAGAAAACAGCTATTTTATCTTCATTTTGTAAACATAATCCATTACACACGACATATACATGAATATGACAGTTTAAATACTTGAAAACGGTGTTTTGTATGCTTTTGCATGCTTAAAACAGCATTTTTATCTTGCTTTCACCAATATTAGCTATTATACACAACAGAAACATGAATATGACAGTTTAAATATTTGAAAACAGCATTTTGTATGTTTTTGCAAGCTAAAAACAGCTATTTTATCTTGATTTTGCAAACATAAGCCATTACACACGACATATACATGAATATGACAGTTTAAATACTTGAAAACGGTGTTTTGTATGCTTTTGCATGCTTAAAACAGCATTTTTAACTTGCTTTCACCAACATTAGCTATTATACACGACAGAAATTTGCAAACATATGCCATTACACACGACATAAACAAGAATATGACAGTTTAAATACTTGAAAACGGTGTTTTGTATGCTTTTGCATGCTTAAAACAGCATTTTTATCTTGCTTTCACCAACATTAGCTATTATACACGACAGAAACATGAATATGACAGTTTAAATACTTGAAAACAGCATTTTGTATGTTTTTGCAAGCTGAAAACAGCTATTTTATCTTGATTTTGCAAACATAAGCCATTACACACGACATATACATGAATATGACTGTTTAAATACTTGAAAACGGTGTTTTGTATGCTTTTGCAAGCTTAAAACAGCATTTTTATCTTGCTTTCACCAACATTAGATATTATACATGACAGAAACATGAATATGACAGTTTAAATACTTGAAAACAGCATTTTGTATGTTTTTGCAAGCAGAAAACAGCTATTTTATCTTGATTTTGCAAACATAAGCCATTACACACGACATATACATGAATATGACAGTTTAAATACTTAAAAACGGTGTTTTGTATGCTTTTTCATGCTTAAAACAGCATTTTTAACTTGCTTTCACCAACATTAGCTATTATACACGACAGAAATTTGCAAACATACGCCATTACACACGACATAAACATGAATATGACAGTTTAAATACTTGAAAACGGTGTTTTGTATGCTTTTGCATGCTTAAAACAGCATTTTTATCTTGCTTTCACCAACATTAGCTATTATACATGACAGAAACATGAATATGAGAGTTTATATACTTGAAAACGGTGTTTTGTATGCTTTTGCATGCATTAAACAGCATTTTTATCTTGCTTTCACCAACATTAGCTATTATACACGACAGAAACATGAATATGACAGTTAAATATTTGAAAACAGCATTTTGTATGTCTTTGCAAGCAGAAAACAGCTATTTTATTTTGATTTTGCAAACATAAGCCATTACACACGACATATACATGAATATGACAGTTTAAATACTTTAAAACGGTGTTTTGTATGCTTTTGCATGCTTAAAACAGCATTTTTATCTTGCTTTCACCAACATTAGCTATTATAAATGACAGAAATTTGCAAACATAAGCCATTACACACGACATATACATGAATATGACAGTTTAAATACTTGAAAACGGTGTTTTGTATGCTCTTGCATGCTTAAAACAGCATTTTTATCTTGCTTTCACCAACATTAGCTATTATACACGACAGAAATTTGCAAACATAAGCCATTACACACGACATATACATGAATATGACAGTTTAAATACTTGAAAACGGTGTTTTGTATGCTCTTGCATGCTTAAAACAGCATTTATATCTTGCTTTCACCAACATTAGCTATTATACACGACAGAAATTTGCAAACATAAGCCATTACACACGACATGTACATGAATATGACAGTTTAAATACTTGAAAACGGTGTTTTGTATGCTTTTGCATGCTTAAAACAGCATTTTTATCTTGCTTTCACCAACATTAGCTATTATACACGACAGAAACATGAATATGACAGTTTAAATACTTGAAAACAGTATTTCGTATGTTTTTGCAAGCTGAAAACAGTTATTTTATCTTGATTTTGCAAACATAAGCCATTACACACGACATATACATGAATATGACAGTTTAAATACTTCAAAACGGTGTTTTGTATGCTTATGCATGCTTAAAACAGCATTTTTATCTTGCTTCCACCAACATTAGCTATTATACATGACAGAAACATGAATATAACCGTTTATATACTTGAAAACGGTGTTTTGTATGCTTTTGTATGCAAAAAACAGCATTTTTATCTTGTTTTCACCAACATTAGCTATTATGCACGGCAGAAATTTGCAAACATAAGCCATTACACACGAGATATACATGAATTCGACAGTTTAAATACTTGAAAACGGTGTTTTGTATGCTTTTGCATGCTTAAAACAGCATTTTTATCTTGCTTTCACCAACATTAGCTATTATACACGACAGAAATTTGCAAACATATGTCATTACATACGACATATACATGAATATGACAGTTTAAATACTTGAAAACGGTGTTTTGTATGCTTTTGCATGCTTAAAACAGCATTTTTTTCTTGCTTTCACCAACATTAGCTATTATACACGACAGAAACATGAATATGACAGTTTAAATATTTGAAAACAGCATTTTGTATGTTTTTGCAAATTGAAAACAGCTATTTTATCTTGATTTTGCAAACATAAGCCATTACACGCGACATATACATGAATATGACAGTTTAAATACTTGAAAACGGTGTTTTGTATTCTTTTGCATGCTTAAAACAGCATTTTTATTTTGCTTTCACCAACATTACCTATTATACACGACAGAAACATGAATATGACAGTTTAAATACTTGAAAACGGTGTTTTGAATGCTTTTGCATGCTTAAAACAGCATTTTTATCTTGCTTTCACCAATATTAGCTATTATACACGACAGAAACATGAATATGACAGTATAAATACTTGAAAACAGCATTTTGTATGTTTTTGCAATTTGAAAACAGCTATTTTATCTTGATTTTGCAAACATAAGCCATTACACACGACATATACATGAATATGACAGTTTAAATACTTGAAAACGGTGTTTTGTATGCTTTTGCATGTTTGAAACAGCATTTTTATCTTGCTTTCACCAACATTAGCTATTATACACGACATAAACATGAATATGACAGTTTAAATACTTGAAAACGGTGTTTTGTATGCTTTTGCATGCTTAAAACAGCATTTTTATCTTGCTTTTACCAACATTAGCTATTATACACGACAGAAACATGAATATGATAGTTTAAATACTTGAAAACAGCATTTTGTATGTATTTGCAAGCTGAAAACAGCTATTTTATCTTGATTTTGTAAACATAATCCATTACAAACGACATATACATGAATATGGCAGTTTAAATACTTGAAAACGGTGTTTTGTATGCTTTTCATTGCTTAAAACTGCATTTTTATCTTGCTTTCACCAACATTAGCTGTTATACACGACAGAAACATGAATATGACAGTTTAAATACTTGAAAACAGCATTTTGTATGTTTTTGCAAGCTGATAACAGCTCTTTTATCTTGATTTTGCAAACATAAGCCATTACACACGACATATACATGAATATGAAAGTTTAAATAATTGAAAACGGTGTTTTGTATGCTTTTGCATGTTTGAAACAGCATTTTTATCTTGCTTTCACCAACATTAGCTATTATACACGACAGAAACATGAATATGACAGTTTAAATACTTGAAAACGGTGTTTTGTATGCTTTTGCATGCTTAAAACTGCATTTTTATCTTGCTTTCACCA
Organism: Poecilus cupreus; assembly: GCA_963942605.1. Classification (NCBI taxonomy): domain Eukaryota; kingdom Metazoa; phylum Arthropoda; class Insecta; order Coleoptera; family Carabidae; genus Poecilus; species Poecilus cupreus. The sequence goes on from CAWWDY010000420.1 coordinate 60,188, forward strand.
ACATAAGCTATTATACACGACAGAAACATAAATATGACAGTTTAAATACTTGAAAATAGCATTTTGTATGTATTTGCAAGCAGAAAAGAGCTATTTTATCTTCATTTTGTAAACATAATCCATTACACACGACATATACATGAATATGACAGTTTAAATACTTGAAAACGGTGTTTTGTATGCTTTTGCATGCTTAAAACAGCATTTTTATCTTGCTTTCACCAACATTAGCTATTATACACGACAGAAACATGAATATGACAGTTTAAATATTTGAAAACAGCATTTTGTACGTCTTTGCAAGCTGAAAACAGCTATTTTATCTTGATTTTGCAAACATAAGCCATTACACACGACATATACATGAATATGACAGTTTAAATACTTGAAAACGGTGTTTTGTATGCTTTTGCATGCTTAAAACAGCATTTTTATCTTGCTTTCACCAACATTAGCTATTATACACGACAGAAACATGAATATGACAGTTTAAATACTTGAAAACAGCATTTTGTATGTTTTTGCAAGCTGAAAACAGCTATTTTATCTTGATTTTGCAAACATAAGCCATTACACACGACATATACATGAATATGACTGTTTAAATACTTGAAAACGGTGTTTTGTATGTTTTTGCAAGCTTAAAACAGCATTTTTATCCTGCTTTCACCAACATTAGCTATTATACATGATAGAAACATGAATATGAGAGTTTATATACTTGAAAACGGTGTTTTGTATGCTTTTGCATGCATTAAACAGCATTTTTATCTTGCTTTCACCAACATTAGCTATTATACACGACAGAAACATGAATATGACAGTTTAAATATTTGAAAACAGCATTTTGTATGTTTTTGCAAGCTGAAAACAGCTATTTTATCTTGATTTTGCAAACATAAGCCATTACACACGACATATACATGAATATGACAGTTTAAATACTTGAAAACGGTGTTTTGTATGCTTTTGCATGCTTAAAACAGCATTTTTATCTTGCTTTCACCAACATCAGCTATTATAAATGACAGAAATTTGCAAACATAAGCCATTACACACGACATATACATGAATATGACAGTTTAAATTCTTGAAAACGGTGTTTTGTATGCTCTTGCATGCTTAAAACAGCATTTTTATCTTGCTTTCACCAACATTAGCTATTATACACGACAGAAATTTGCAAACATAAACCATTACACACGACATATACATGAATATGACAGTTTAAAAACTTGAAAACGGTGTTTTGTAGGCTCTTGCATGCTTAAAACAGCATTTTTATCTTGCTTTCACCAACATTAGCTATTATACACGACAGAAACATAAATATGACAGATTAAATACTTGAAAACGGTGTTTTGTATGCTTTTGCATGCTTAAAACAGCATTTTTATCTTGCTTTCACCAACATTAGCTATTATACACGACAGAAACATGAATATGACAGTTTAAATACTTGAAAACATCATTTTGTATGTTTTTGCAAGCTAAAAACAGCTATTTTATTTTGATTTTGCAAACATAAGCCATTACACACGACATATACATGAATATGACAGTTTAAATACTTGAAAACGGTGTTTTGTATGCTTATGCATGCGTAAAACAGCATTTTTATCTTGCTTCCACCAACATTAGCTATTATATACGACAGAAACATGAATAGGATAGTTTAAATACTTGAAAACAGCATTTTGTATGTTTTTGTAAGCTTAAAACAGCATTTTTATCTTGCTTTCACCAACATTAGCTATTATACATGACAGAAACATGAATATAACAGTTTATATACTTGAAAACGGTGTTTTGTATGCTTTTGTATGCAAAAAACAGCATTTTTATCTTGTTTTCACCAACATTAGCTATTATGCACGGCAGAAATTTGCAAACATAAGCCATTACACACGAGATATACATGAATTCGACAGTTTAAATACTTGAAAACGGTGTTTTGTATGCTTTTGCATGCTTAAAACAGCATTTTTATCTTGCTTTCACCAACATTAGCTATTATACATGACAGAAATTTGCAAACATATGTCATTACATACGACATATACATGAATATGACAGTTTAAATACTTGAAAACGGTGTTTTGTATGCTTTTTCATGCTTAAAACAGCATTTTTTTCTTGCTTTCACCAACATTAGCTATTATACACGACAGAAACATGAATATGACAGTTTAAATACTTGAAAACGGTGTTTTGTATGCTTTTGCATGCTTAAAACAGCATTTTTATCTTACTTTCACCAATATTAGCTATTATACACGACAGAAACATGAATATGACAGTATAAATACTTGAAAACAGCATTTTGTATGTTTTTGCAAGTTGAAAACAGCTATTTTATCTTGATTTTTCAAACATAAGCCATTACACACGACATATACATGAATATGACAGTTTAAATACTTGAAAACGGTGTTTTGTATGCTTTTGCATGTTTGAAACAGCATTTTTTTCTTGCTTTCACCAACATTAGCTATTATACACGACAGAAACATGAATATGACAGTTTAAATATTTGAAAACAGCATTTTGTATGTTTTTGCAAACTGAAAACAGTTATTTTATCTTGATTTTGCAAACATAAGCCATTACACGCGACATATACATGAATATGACAGTTTAAATACTTGGAAACGGTGTTTTGTATTCTTTTGCATGCTTAAAACAGCATTTTTATCTTGCTTTCACCAACATTAGCTATTATACACGACAGAAACATGAATATGACGGTTTAAATACTTGAAAACGGTGTTTTGTATGCTTTTGCATGCTTAAAACAGCATTTTTATCTTGCTTTCACCAACATTAGCTATTATACACGACAGAAACATAAATATGACAGATTAAATACTTGAAAACAGCATTTTGTATGTATTTGCAAGCAGAAAACAGCTATTTTATCTTCATTTTGTAAACATAATCCATTACACACGACATATACATGAATATGACAGTTTAAATACTTGAAAACGGTGTTTTGTATGCTTTTGCATGCTTAAAACAGCATTTTTATCTTGCTTTCACCAATATTAGCTATTATACACGACAGAAACATGAATATGACAGTTTAAATATTTGAAAACAGCATTTTGTATGTTTTAACAAGCTGAAAACAGCTATTTTATATTGATTTTGCAAACATAAGCCATTACACACGACATATACATGAATATGACAGTTTAAATACTTAAAAACGGTGTTTTGTATGCTTTTGCATGCTTAAAACAGCATTTTTAACTTGCTTTTACCAACATTAGCTATTAAACACGACAGAAATTTGCAAACATATGCCATTACACACGACATAAACATGAATATGACAGTTTAAATACTTAAAAACGGTGTTTTGTATGCTTTTGCATGCTTAAAACAGCATTTTTATCTTGCTTTCACCAACATTAGCTATTATACACGACAGAAACATGAATATGACAGTTTAAATATTTGAAAACAGCATTTTGTATGTCTTTGCAAGCAGAAAACAGCTATTTTATCTTGATTTTGCAAACATAAGCCATTACACACGACATATACATGAATATGACAGTTTAAATACTTGAAAACGGTGTTTTGTATGCTTTTGCATGCTTAAAACAGCATTTTTATCTTGCTTTCACCAACATTAGCTATTATAAATGACAGAAATTTGCAAACATAAGCCATTACACACGACATATACATGAATATGACAGTTAAAATACTTGAAAACGGTGTTTTGTATGCTCTTGCATGCTTAAAACAGCATTTTTATCTTGCTTTCACCAACATTAGCTATTATACACGACAGAAATTTGCAAACATAAGCCATTACACACGACATATACATGAATATGACAGTTTAAATACTTGAAAACGGTGTTTTGTATGCTCTTGCATGCTTAAAACAGCATTTATATCTTGCTTTCACCAACATTAGCTATTATACACGACAGAAATTTGCAAACATAAGCCATTACACACGACATGTACATGAATATGACAGTTTAAATACTTGAAAACGGTGTTTTGTATGCTTTTGCATGCTTAAAACAGCATTTTTATCTTGCTTTCACCAACATTAGCTATTATACACGACAGAAACATGAATATGACAGTTTAAATACTTGAAAACAGTATTTCGTATGTTTTTGCAAGCTGAAAACAGCTATTTTATCTTGATTTTGCAAACATAAGCCATTACACACGACATATACATGAATATGACAGTTTAAATACTTGAAAACGGTGTTTTGTATGCTTTTGCATGCTTAAAACATCATTTTTATCTTGCTTTCACCAACATTAGCTATTATACACGACAGAAACATGAATATGACAGTTTAAATACTTGAAAACGGTGTTTTGTATGCTTTTGCATGCTTAAAACAGCATTTTTATCTTGTTTTCACCAACATTAGCTATTATAAACGACAGAAACATGTATATGACAGTTTAAATACTTGAAAACAGCATTTTGTATGTTTTTGCAAGCTGAAAACAGCTATTTTATCTTGATTTTGCACACATAAGCCATTACACACGACATATACATGAATATGACAGTTTAAATACTTGAAAACGGTGTTTTGTATGCTTATGCATGCTTAAAACAGCATTTTTATCTTGCTTCCACCGACATTAGCTATTATATACGACAGAAACATGAATAGGATAGTTTAAATACTTGAAAACAGCATTTTGTATGTTTTTGCAAGCTTAAAACAGCATTTTTATCTTGCTTTCACCAACATTAGCTATTATACATGACAGAAACATGAATATAACCGTTTATATACTTGAAAACGGTGTTTTGTATGCTTTTGTATGCAAAAAACAGCATTTTTATCTTGTTTTCACCAACATTAGCTATTATGCACGGCAGAAATTTGCAAACATAAGCCATTACACACGAGATATACATGAATTCGACAGTTTAAATACTTGAAAACGGTGTTTTGTATGCTTTTGCATGCTTAAAACAGCATTTTTATCTTGCTTTCACCAACATTAGCTATTATACATGACAGAAATTTGCAAACATATGTCATTACATACGACATATACATGAATATGACAGTTTAAATACTTGAAAACGGTGTTTTGTATGCTTTTTCATGCTTAAAACAGCATTTTTTTCTTGCTTTCACCAACATTAGCTATTATACACGACAGAAACATGAATATGACAGTTTAAATACTTGAAAACGGTGTTTTGTATGCTTTTGCATGCTTAAAACAGCATTTTTATCTTACTTTCACCAATATTAGCTATTATACACGACAGAAACATGAATATGACAGTATAAATACTTGAAAACAGCATTTTGTATGTTTTTGCAAGTTGAAAACAGCTATTTTATCTTGATTTTTCAAACATAAGCCATTACACACGACATATACATGAATATGACAGTTTAAATACTTGAAAACGGTGTTTTGTATGCTTTTGCATGTTTGAAACAGCATTTTTTTCTTGCTTTCACCAACATTAGCTATTATACACGACAGAAACATGAATATGACAGTTTAAATATTTGAAAACAGCATTTTGTATGTTTTTGCAAACTGAAAACAGTTATTTTATCTTGATTTTGCAAACATAAGCCATTACACGCGACATATACATGAATATGACAGTTTAAATACTTGGAAACGGTGTTTTGTATTCTTTTGCATGCTTAAAACAGCATTTTTATCTTGCTTTCACCAACATTAGCTATTATACACGACAGAAACATGAATATGACGGTTTAAATACTTGAAAACGGTGTTTTGTATGCTTTTGCATGCTTAAAACAGCATTTTTATCTTGCTTTCACCAACATTAGCTATTATACACGACAGAAACATAAATATGACAGATTAAATACTTGAAAACAGCATTTTGTATGTATTTGCAAGCAGAAAACAGCTATTTTATCTTCATTTTGTAAACATAATCCATTACACACGACATATACATGAATATGACAGTTTAAATACTTGAAAACGGTGTTTTGTATGCTTTTGCATGCTTAAAACAGCATTTTTATCTTGCTTTCACCAATATTAGCTATTATACACGACAGAAACATGAATATGACAGTTTAAATATTTGAAAACAGCATTTTGTATGTTTTAACAAGCTGAAAACAGCTATTTTATATTGATTTTGCAAACATAAGCCATTACACACGACATATACATGAATATGACAGTTTAAATACTTAAAAACGGTGTTTTGTATGCTTTTGCATGCTTAAAACAGCATTTTTAACTTGCTTTTACCAACATTAGCTATTAAACACGACAGAAATTTGCAAACATATGCCATTACACACGACATAAACATGAATATGACAGTTTAAATACTTAAAAACGGTGTTTTGTATGCTTTTGCATGCTTAAAACAGCATTTTTATCTTGCTTTCACCAACATTAGCTATTATACACGACAGAAACATGAATATGACAGTTTAAATATTTGAAAACAGCATTTTGTATGTCTTTGCAAGCAGAAAACAGCTATTTTATCTTGATTTTGCAAACATAAGCCATTACACACGACATATACATGAATATGACAGTTTAAATACTTGAAAACGGTGTTTTGTATGCTTTTGCATGCTTAAAACAGCATTTTTATCTTGCTTTCACCAACATTAGCTATTATAAATGACAGAAATTTGCAAACATAAGCCATTACACACGACATATACATGAATATGACAGTTAAAATACTTGAAAACGGTGTTTTGTATGCTCTTGCATGCTTAAAACAGCATTTTTATCTTGCTTTCACCAACATTAGCTATTATACACGACAGAAATTTGCAAACATAAGCCATTACACACGACATATACATGAATATGACAGTTTAAATACTTGAAAACGGTGTTTTGTATGCTCTTGCATGCTTAAAACAGCATTTATATCTTGCTTTCACCAACATTAGCTATTATACACGACAGAAATTTGCAAACATAAGCCATTACACACGACATGTACATGAATATGACAGTTTAAATACTTGAAAACGGTGTTTTGTATGCTTTTGCATGCTTAAAACAGCATTTTTATCTTGCTTTCACCAACATTAGCTATTATACACGACAGAAACATGAATATGACAGTTTAAATACTTGAAAACAGTATTTCGTATGTTTTTGCAAGCTGAAAACAGCTATTTTATCTTGATTTTGCAAACATAAGCCATTACACACGACATATACATGAATATGACAGTTTAAATACTTGAAAACGGTGTTTTGTATGCTTTTGCATGCTTAAAACATCATTTTTATCTTGCTTTCACCAACATTAGCTATTATACACGACAGAAACATGAATATGACAGTTTAAATACTTGAAAACGGTGTTTTGTATGCTTTTGCATGCTTAAAACAGCATTTTTATCTTGTTTTCACCAACATTAGCTATTATAAACGACAGAAACATGTATATGACAGTTTAAATACTTGAAAACAGCATTTTGTATGTTTTTGCAAGCTGAAAACAGCTATTTTATCTTGATTTTGCACACATAAGCCATTACACACGACATATACATGAATATGACAGTTTAAATACTTGAAAACGGTGTTTTGTATGCTTATGCATGCTTAAAACAGCATTTTTATCTTGCTTCCACCGACATTAGCTATTATATACGACAGAAACATGAATAGGATAGTTTAAATACTTGAAAACAGCATTTTGTATGTTTTTGCAAGCTTAAAACAGCATTTTTATCTTGCTTTCACCAACATTAGCTATTATACATGACAGAAACATGAATATAACCGTTTATATACTTGAAAACGGTGTTTTGTATGCTTTTGTATGCAAAAAACAGCATTTTTATCTAGTTTTCACCAACATTAGCTATTATGCACGGCAGAAATTTGCAAACATAAGCCATTACACACGAGATATACATGAATTCGACAGTTTAAATACTTGAAAACGGTGTTTTGTATGCTTTTGCATGCTTAAAACAGCATTTTTATCTTGCTTTCACCAACATTAGCTATTATACACGACAGAAATTTGCAAACATATGTCATTACATACGACATATACATGAATATGACAGTTTAAATACTTGAAAACGGTGTTTTGTATGCTTTTGCATGCTTAAAACAGCATTTTTTTCTTGCTTTCACCAACATTAGCTATTATACACGACAGAAACATGAATATGACAGTTTAAATATTTGAAAACAGCATTTTGTATGTTTTTGCAAACTGAAAACAGCTATTTTATCTTGATTTTGCAAACATAAGCCATTACACGCGACATATACATGAATATGACAGTTTAAATACTTGAAAACTGTGTTTTGTATTCTTTTGCATGCTTAAAACAGCATTTTTATCTTGCTTTCACCAACATTAGCTATTATACACGACAGAAACATGAATATGACAGTTTAAATACTTGAAAACGGTGTTTTGAATGCTTTTGCATGCTTAAAACAGCATTTTTATCTTGCTTTCACCAATATTAGCTATTATACACGACAGAAACATGAATATGACAGTATAAATACTTGAAAACAGCATTTTGTATGTTTTTGCAATTTGAAAACAGCTATTTTATCTTGATTTTGCAAACATAAGCCATTACACACGACATATACATGAATATGACAGTTTAAATACTTGAAAACGGTGTTTTGTATGCTTTTGCATGTTTGAAACAGCATTTTTATCTTGCTTTCACCAACATTAGCTATTATACACGACAGAAACATGAATATGACAGTTTAAATACTTGAAATCGGTGTTTTGTATGCTTTTGCATGCTTAAAACAGCATTTTTATCTTGCTTTTACCAACATTAGCTATTATACACGACAGAAACATGAATATGATAGTTGAATTACTTGAAAACAGCATTTTGTATGTATTTGCAAGCTGAAAACAGCTATTTTATCTTGATTTTGTAAACATAATCCATTACAAACGACATATACATGAATATGACAGTTTAAATACTTGAAAACGGTGTTTTGTATGCTTTTGCATGCTTAAAACAGCATTTTTATCTTGCTTTCACCAACATTAGCTATTATACACGACAGAAACATGAATATGACAGTTTAAATATTTGAAAACAGCATTTTGTATGTCTTTGCAAGCTGAAAACAGCTATTTTATCTTGATTTTGCAAACATAAGCCATTACACACGACATATACATGAATATGACAGTTTAAATACTTGAAAACGGTGTTTTGTATGCTTTTGCATGTTTGAAACAGCATTTTTATCTTGCTTTCACCAACATTAG